>JAQGCC010000237.1:0-46532 GCA_034698905.1 Xestoiulus laeticollis | reverse complement strand
AAGGTAGGTTTGAACGCGATTTTTTCTTTGTATTTTCTATTTTCACGTGGTGAGAAACCCAGCTTGAGATCGTCTTGAAAAACAGTTTTTGTTTTACATTTTCGTGCAATGTGAACGCACCTTTAGAATGGTGAATTATGAAGAACGAGGGGTAAACTCATTTCGATTCCCTTCCATGGGGCAACGTTGTTTTTGATGGATGCATGCTGTAAAATTTCGTTTAGTTGCCTCGGGTTCTATTTCCAAAAATAATTTCTCTGGTTCGTGCTATAAAGCAAGCTGCATGTTAAAAGAGAACAGTTCAAAATGCTCGCGGTCTCAAGTTGCATCTCACCATTTTCTCCAAAAGTGCTTGAAGTCTGTTTTGAAATTTCAAACTTCGCCATACGAGTTTTGCATAATTGCATTGTATTTTACACACATTACAATTTTAGTAAACATTTTCTCAGAATTCAACATTTTTGTCTTTGCCAACAAATTTATTGCAGTCTGGACGTAAAGAAACACGTCCACCCTATACAATAAATTTGTTAGCATGCACAAACCTTTACGTTGTGCTTTGCATTGGGAGAACATTTTTACTAATACTTAGCATGCAATTTTAGAATCAAATGAAGAAAATTGATAATGGGATCAAAAGCCATGAAAAAACATACTATTTTTACTGTATATAATCACGCATATAAAACAAAACTGTATTTTGAAGTTACAGAATCCATCCAATTGTGTATACAATTTTTACACGATTTGCCTTAAACCCTTCATGTAAAAACATAGTGTACCTCTTTACAGACAAGAATTTATCAGAAATTCACTAATCAATGCATTACAGTAACCACCCAAGTAGCACTCAATATTGAACCTCGCTTGGCCGAATATTGGAGCAATATTGGCCAATGAAACTTACATTAGACTGCATGTGGTCCAAGCTTACTAGGCAATACTGGACCAATACTGCGCTCTTATTTTGCATTCAATAGTGGGCCTATATATTACGTATTAATAACAAGATAGGACAAATATTTGGCCTAAATCTATTCCAATATAAGTCCATTTATTGGAAACAATAACCTGACAATTACGACAAAATGTTAACATTGCAATATTGTGCTAATATCGAAAAATGCGTTTTGTCTATAATTGGCTAATATTGAGTGCTACCTAGCTGGGCACGGTTCGTTTTAAACCTTAAAAAACTTGGAACCCATCCCTCATTTCTTTACTATAAAATACACGAACACGTGCATGCTTCAGCACGGATCCACCTTATAACCACAGAATGTGCCAGGAATTTATCAAAAACTTCGAGCAGTTAAACTATGCATCATGGTAATACATATGCCCTGGTGGAAAAAAACAATTGAAAACCATTGAACTTTCCAATTGTTTTCAAAGGTTCCAACAAGTCAACTGTTAAAAAACTTATGATTTCCTATAACTCCCAATGAGTTTCAAAGGTTACGAACTATTTTCTTGTATTTGATTAAATATCCAACTGTCCAAAGTGTTGGGACATTGGTGAACTATCCTTTTATTCTATTGGACAGTTGAGCCATTGTAATGTATTCATTTACACTCCAATTGTTGAATATTATAGTCTAATCATATATTAAGCTATAGGATGGTTCAGCCAATGATTTAAATTGATCAATTCCCCAATTGTCCAAGTACTGTCGAAATAATAATAAGATCGTAGGATTCAATGATTCTCATCCAAATGTTTTTTTAACCAGGGTGCATGGTCACCACGTTTCCAGCCCTCCAAAGACTTCAACACCAAATTACTTAACGAACTTACTGCTCAGCACTTGTATTGAGTACATTGCCAGCCTCTTGCTTATTGAACACAAAAGTCAGCTGTGATTGCTTCTGGATACCTTCCTGTGAATGCAACGTCTGAATGACGGTCTTGCGGCCATACATTTGCTTGTACATCTTATACTGATCACCGTACACCCAGCACACTTTCCACCACTGCCGGCACATCAAAATATTACTCTGATTTTCTTTTTCTTTCGCCATGACGGTATTGTTCTTCAGATTCATCGAACCGTTCTTCATCGATATTCCCGGATCGTGTTGATCCAAACCCGCACTTAATCCTCGAACGCGATGCATCAGAACCAAAGCCTCCTCTACAACATGGGGTTAATCCTTAATCCGTTCCATGTAGTAGTTAGCGCACTTTGCAAAACCCTCGAAATTGCACCGAAATCCTCAGGCCTGAAAAATTATCCAAAAACCATCAGAAGTACGATGGCCACTTTTTTTTTTTGCCCTGAAAGAAGGTGAGAAAACCTCGATCGCTTTAGCCGTTTGACATCGGTGGTGCAACTCTTTCAACCGAGATGACTTGTCTACCTGTCGGCCAGGTAAGACAAAACGTCTAATAATGAAGACAGACAGGATACAAGGGGGGAGGGCCTGCCACATGGCCCGCATTGGTGGAGCCAGGGGTGCATCTCGGTCGGAGCTGACCAACCGAAAACCTCCTGTCGTAAACTGCATCCCGGTGCACCCCTCGAAGGGGGGGGAACATTACAAAATGGAGTAGAAAATGCATGCGGCTGTTGGGTGCCAAAAAAGGTGGATAAGGAGGAGAAGAGGAACAAGAAAAAATAGTAAACTCAGAAGGCGAATAATAAGGGGGTGAATGCTTAAAAGCTTCCCATCGCCCCTTACCACTCCAAAGAAAATGGGGTAGAAAATGCACATTTCGGGGCTTCTTAATCCTAATTATCCTATCCAGGTATACGGATGAAAGCTTTTGCTCAAGTGGATCAAAAAGTAGCCGAAAAGCAAAGCTAAATTACCCTCTGAGAAAGACGTGCAATAAAATCTTTTCTGCAATGACAAGGTGGGCCACTTGGTGTACGAACACTGTATTTGGAACAACATTTCAAGCTAACACTAAGGGAATGTTAGACCATATACAGTACACAGTTGGGATAACGGCATTTTCAGCAGTCCCCATAGAATAATACAATTTGTTCCGCTTAAAAGTCCATTTACACACACCGTCGGTTCTGTGTTATAGCTGCAGGAAAAACGAAAGGGCAATTGGATGGGCGTCAAATTTAAATGTTTCAATAGAATGTTATCTATCTTCACTTACACAAGATATTTCAAGAATCTGAACTGTCAAGTAACTGTTGTGTGTAAATGAAGCGTTAAGCATGGTTTTTATAGTTGTAATTACACGGCATAAAATGTTACAAGTATTGGTGGCAATGAAAATGACTACGTGAAAAATTAAACGATTTTAGGATTAATATTTGTCTCCAACTGCTACAGATTTTAAAATGAATGAATTTCAAACAGGATTTATGGAGTTTAAAAATTTTTGTTCACAATATTGTAACTTGTGTGCATTTGCTTTTCATGGTAAATTGCTGTATCTGTAATGTATGTGCTCTTACATGGGCAATAAATATGACAACATCTGACAATTTTGACATTACGACCAGATCGGGACATATAAAGCAACAGGCAATATGTGGATACAGCTCGACAACTACTTGCAGCAATTCTATAGCAACATGTGGATCAATATGGACCATATTGCGGAAATAATGCATAGAATTGCTTAATATATTGCCTAGTGACTCCATTAACTGCTCGAGCGATTAATTGCCCCACCAATTGTCTTTGTAGCAGCACTTTTAGTGACTCAAAGCCAGCTAATTCAAACCGACAAAAAGTTATAATTTGTAATATAAGCTTAATATGCATGTATGTAAAAACTGAACTAAAATGTCATGGCATTTTTAACTGCGGTCATCGATTAAATTTAGACGACAAAAAACCAAGGGTTGTTAATACAAAGGCTACATACTAATTGAAGGTCTGCTGAAAATTATACGGAAGACATGCCCAATTACATGTTACAAGTGACAGGAGTCTGCCGTCTGAAAGGACGAATGGTGAATCTGGCAGGCTGCACCCATACAAATGCATCTTAAAAACACGCACATTAAAATTTGGGCAATTATGTAATCGACAAAAACATGCAATGGTCAACAAAATACCCCTAAAGGGGTGTGTAATTCTCACGTAAATTCAGTTTAACTATCAAAACACTGCAGTATAAACTTTTGAATAGCCCTTCGGTTTCGGTAATAACAGATAAATGACATTCCACCCTTGGCTAATTTGGGGTAGACATCATTGCATTTCCTTAACACTTATAGGACTACATGAAGATCTCTAATTAG
The DNA here is from genome assembly GCA_034698905.1 of Xestoiulus laeticollis. Taxonomy (NCBI): domain Eukaryota; kingdom Metazoa; phylum Arthropoda; class Diplopoda; order Julida; family Julidae; genus Xestoiulus; species Xestoiulus laeticollis. Next base: position 42,318 of record JAQGCC010000237.1, on the reverse strand, counting down.
AATTCACAAATTTACTGAATAACTTTTCAAGTGCCACATCTATATCGAAGCATGTCCATTTGTGTTGTAATTCTGTGATTGTTACAAAATCATACATAAATTACCTACATTGTCATTCTATTAGACCTGCATGGTTAATACAGGAATAAGTGAATGCATCACCACGTGGGTAAACAAACTTGCAAAAAAAAAAAGTTAAAACATTTCAAGACATTAGATTTTAGAACCTCAACTATGTCGTTAGGTCTTCTGGAGAATTAGCCACCTGACACTTTCTCATAATTTTGTAGCGAATCAAGACAAACACATTAAAAACAAGTGCCAGAAAAACAACAACTTTGAGACGACCCCCTAAAGCCAAAAGAAGAGTACAATGTATTTATTTGACCACGGTTCGTTTAAATGTTACATTTCACCATGAAATGTTCATCACTGGAATTTCGAAAGTATTTCGTTGTCCAGCCCCATCTTCCTTCCATCAAAAAACCTTGTTGGCCAGCCCCGTCTGTAAGGTGCGATGCCCGAGGCCCAGGCTCAACTCATAAAATCTTAAAAGTTTTATGGCATGTCAATTGCAACTTCGTTTTCAACACAAAAGTGTTTAGGAAAGAATTTTGGTGGGCGAGGAGATAGCCCGGGCAAGGGGGTTTCTTACAAATTACAGATTACCCACTCCACTTTCATATAAAAAAATGGCTCATACGAAATAAGACTTTCAAAATTGCTCCTAGTTCTTCAATCTTGTTGGAAAATAGTCCCCTGAAATCATGCAAACGGTACCACTTTTATATAGTGATCGCCTCTAAATTGCAATAACAAGCAATAGGGTTGGACCACCCTCTAGTTAAGACCTGAATTGCACGTGAACAAACATGAAGGTATTTACGTTTACGTCAAATCACAACAAAACCTCTTAGAAAGGACGTCCAGAAACAAGTGATTGACGATATATTTAGAGATTACGAGATTGAGGTCAGTATAGTTTTTTTATAAAGTTAATGTACATTGCAACATGCAATAATGTTCATTCTGTTAACAATGTCTTATATACTTCATCATCGCAAAAGGATAACAATTCAATCGTTCTATTGAATTGGCTTATGTCGGAATAAAAATGCCATGGTAAGGTGCAATGCCATCTGAAGCAAGCCCTATACGATACCTGCAAAGTTAAATTTTCAAAAGCAATTTTCTCCATAGCTTCTAAAAATAAATTAATGAAACAAATTGCTCACTATTCATCACATGTATTTTGGTGCATCCAGCTTAATATTTCATTTCGTCAAATTCAACAGCATAAAGTCATAATTGCATATATTTGAAATAGGGGGTGTCTTTGCATGGTCTCTACTTTAATGTGACACTATATAACTGCCCCCTAGCGGCCAAATGATGGTACTACCATCTCTCAAAAAACATTTATTTAAATAATAACTGAAGAACGTACATTTTTAAATGGATATAGAGCAATTTTTGTCATTAATTTATTTTTTATAAGTTATGGAGAAAATGGCTTTTGAAAATTCAACCTTACAGGTATAAGGCTTAATTGCTACAGAAGGTAATGAGCCTTCAGTGTTTCTATTTTATACAGTTCGAAAACAGTCAATGGTTGGTACATGTAAAGCATTTCATAAAATCGAATGTCAAAAGATGGAAAGTTGTCATTGTATACAAAGTTCCTTCTATACATTTATCAATGATTTATATTGCTAGCACAATTTCGCAACAACACTTTATAAACATATACAGCGTACAGTAAGCTTATCTCACAACTAGGTAAAAATAGATTCCAGCGCAACGTTTTTGCATCTAATATAAAATACGGAATTTTTCATTTTCATTCATGATAAGTTTTTTTAAACTACACCGCAGAAAGTTGAATATGATTTGTTTTTATATACAGTAGGCTAGTCGATTGAAGTGATTAATGGTAAATTGAATAACCACATACCTATCCTACTAATCATAAGCCACCGCAAATTTTTATGCAAACTAAAGTAATTGAGTGTACGAAATGCATTTTTTTTCTAGACTTTGCGTATATTGAGCTTGTAACAATTTATTGCCAAGTCATACATGTAGAAACAGAAAGCATATCATATATACATAGAGCGAAGTTAACGTGAAATAGCCAGGCATCTAGTTAACTCAAGAATTTCCCAGCAGGAGTTCTAAGAGGTTTTACGAAATACAGTATATGCATGAGCTACACTGATTAGATACCATATTTCTCTGAACACATGTGAACCCCTCACGATATCCCCTAAGCTATATGATACAGGGTGCATTGTTAAAATATTACACAGACAGTGAGGTAAACAACACACTTTCCAAAAGCAATATTTCAAAATGTTTCAAGAAAACATCCTCGCAACACTAATTATAAGGAGGCAGGTTATATGTCTTCAAAATAGATTCTAAAACAATTTAAAGAATGCATTTTCCCAAGCCTAGCTAATTAGAAACTAATTACTCATTATATCTTAATGAATTCTTCTCAACCCAATTCCCAAAACTTTCCAGAAAAGAAGAAAAACGTGGTTCCTTTCGCTATTACATTTTTTTTATTCCAATTAAAAACAACTAAGAAACTGAAATTAAAACTTTACCACTTTAAAAGCAATACTCTGAAAGATAAAACATTAAAAAATAGATAAGTTTTAATTACCAGAAACACAATTCTCCAGTTTCCCTAAAGTAAAAAGTCTAAAGATTCCCATGAACTTTTGTCCTAAAGTAGAATATAGAACTTATCTCAATCCACTTTATAAAACATCTAAGTTTGCCAATTACAAAATACCAGGTTGACAGTTTGAATTCTCAAATGGCCTGAGAACCGAGAACTATTTTCGATAAGAATCTTCAATGGACATTATTTTGGTTATGATTTATCTCAACATAATTTAACTAAAGAACAAATATAATCTGTCGGCATACAGAGTAATATAAATTGAGATAGTTCGCTTTATCACTTTTACTCGACACGTGATACGGAATAAAAAAATCATATCTAGACCTGCTTATTAAATGAAGAGAATGTCTTCAGAACAACCACCAAGTCTTAATCGCGTTAGTTAAATGATGCCAATACAAAATTTACGATTAAAACAAGTGGATAAAACTTGACAACAAAACAAACAAAAGAAAATAATTGGCTTAGGGGACCAAAGGCAGCGAATTAAAAGGGATTGATAAAACTTCATTGGAAATAAGCTTGGCGCCAAACAACTTTTGATATCATTCCCAAAGATTTTCTTGAATTTTATTTTTTTTTAAAATATTTACATTCAATTTCTACCATTTGATAATTACCAGAAATGCATTACCAGAAAACATATCGACATTTAGATGCCCATAATTAGCTAATTTACGTCAAAAATTTCGCTAATTAAGCTAGAAAAAAATTGCCTTTTTCCACCTGCTAATTACGCACCTGTGACCGATTACACGAAACTGAGCATAATTATGACAAAAGGTACAACAAAGGTTTTAAGGAATTTCTAAAGGACATTGGACAGGATAATTATAAAAAAGTACATGTACCTGTATATAATTTCAATGAATCAATAGAAAATGTACCTTCGTGTAAATTTAGTGTCTGAATATGAAGTTAGCTATTCAATATTTACATTTCTATAATACTACTGATAAACACTATTAAAACAAAAAAAATTTTAATATACAATGCATTCTATTTTCCATTTTAATTGAAATGTTGTTTGTTGACTTCCCAATATAATTTCACAAATTCCAGCAAGTCATTGTAAACAAGGGGTTATTGACCGAAGTAAAAATACATCAAATTTGCCAATAAAAATAGTAGGATACTGTTATTACATTAGAAATATATCCTTATACACAAACTCTTTTACTATGTTTTCAATGTGTCAACTAATGCACTTTCAATGCAATTTTAAATCAGGTTAATAGTTTGTCTAATTTCGTTCTGTTGGTGAGGGAAGCAGACTTAAGTAATTAAACAGTCCACTATCTTCACAGAATTGTAGACAGTTGTATAGACTTTGCGTGCAGAATTGTATTCATGGTCAAACAAGAGAACGAAAACAGTTTGATTGCTTTGCAAAATGTCTATGCTTTCGAATGATTAGATAAATCAATAAGTTAATAGTCATTACATGTCTATAAAGACTTAAGTAACATCAGTATGTGAAGAGACTAAAAAAAACTTAACTTTTTTATTGACCGACAAAGTTTGGAAAACAATTATAACGACTATGAATTGAAATAACGAAAATAAAAACGAATGAAAGGGATGTCGACAGATACCATGCATGTAATACGGTTTTTTATTACTTGCCAAAGGGTTTGCATGCTAAGTTTGTAACAGGAGGCCTAGTTTTCATTTTTGAAACTTGGTCAGACGTATAAAGTGTATTAAATGCTATCTAACAACTGTTCCAGTTTTCAGCATTCTTACTGGCTCTAATCTGTTGCTGGAATTAAAATTAACATAATAAACATCTAAAGCCTGGTCTACACGTAACGATTTGTCGACAGTCTTGCATGATCATGACGACAAAACTATCACTGAAACAAGATATAAATCTGTGTACGCTTACATGTAACGCTAAGTTGTTAGGGTAAAAACAGCGTAAAGCATGGAATAGCATATAGCATGGAGCTTGGCATAAAAGTCGTTATGCTCCTCAAAGACGTGGTATCTCGTTAAACTAAATGAAATTAGAGTGATTTACAGCTTTCCTTTAATCTTGACGACATTGGTAGCACTGTTTTTTAACCAATGCGCATGCGTGGGGAGATGCGTTTGTGGTTGAATTAAAGGAGAAGGCAATTTTATTAGTTTAACGTGATACCACACCGTCTTTGAGTATCATAACAACTTTTACGGCGCATTACTTAATGATGCGCATGCGTAATAGTTTGTTTATTGTTCTCTTTCAGGTAAGTCCTTGTTCATTGCGTCGTCTGGATCATGCCAAACTGGCAAAAAAAAAACGTTACGTGCAAACCAGGATTACGATGATAGAATAATTACACCATTTTATCCAATGCCAAAAAGAAATGTTTCAATCATTAGAGGGATTGAGCACGCCTCCCTTAATGCCCCGTCAACTGATTTACCTTAACGAGAACGCATTGGAATAACATACAGTGCTGTCAATGTGGTTAGCATTAAGGAAGCATTAAAGTAGGCGTGTTCAATCCCTCTATTATGTTTGCAGTATCAAGTAACAGTATTATTTACATCAACGCTACTTTATGTAAAATTCCAGACTAATTAATACGTATGTTTTTTCAAAGAACATTGCAATGTAATGCAAAGTATATTAATCTACCATTTTGTTCAACTACAGATTTGTAATCTCTTGTAAATCAGTTTGGGTTTTGACGTTAAACACGAAAACCAACGGGGCTGAAACACGACTAACTATTAAGTTCCCCTCTCAAGTCAAAACTTTCCAACTGAATTAATGGATTAGCATTTTTTTATTTTAATTTGTTTTTTGTTCGGCCACGGTCCAACAAGGAGATAGTAACAGTGATACGGGCAAAGTCATGTGGGTGTTTGGGCTAGCCCATGACCTCCTTCATTCACTTATGGGATTCTTAGCATATCTTAAACAACAGGATCAAGGGGAGGGGGTTCAAAACACCAAAACCGCACGCATTAATAAGAAAAACGTGTACGCACACACCTGCTGTCTCCCGACTAATGGTTATTTCAGGTCATACACGCCAAGTCCGAGTTGACCAATATCTAATAGAACCCTTAATAATTCCTACAAAACTAAGTCACATATGCACAATACAAGTCATGAAAATTAGCTCAATATAACACGCCTATATATACGAGCACGTTTTGTGTCTACAATTAAGGAAAAATTAGGTTTCTAATATTTCATTTCCTTAAACTGACAAGTACGCATTTTTTAATAATTCCCATGAATTATCTTTACTTGTGATACTTTCTGATCCCCTTTACATCTAAGGTTCGATACACACGAACGGTTTTTTTTTCTTTTATAAGAGAAAATAGACATATATTAGCACTGCAAATCAAAACATCTTAAATTAAGATGTCCCTAAAACAAGATGCAAAGATGCATCTTAATTTCACCACTTTTTTAACTTAAAAATTAGTTGCATTTTATAATAAGACGGACAGTAAATAAAAGAAATGCAAAAGATGCATCTTAATTTAAGTAGAATTTACAAAGAGGCATCATAACGACTTGTTTTGGGGACAGGTTTTAAGATGTTTAAATTTGCAGTGTAAACTTTAGGGTAAAAACATGCTGAAGCATGGATAAGAGGATAGAGAATAGCATGGAAGCATACCTTGTGATATATGCACCCACACTATATGTGCATTTGCTTCCACTATGTGCTTGCGCATCGACTAATCACAGGTATGCTTCCTTATACCATTCGCCATCCTCTTATCCATGCTTCAGCATGTTTTTACCCTTACATGTACACAAATAGATGATACACAGTCATCTCACATCAGTTTATATCATCTCATTAATACTAACGAATCTAATATGCAGTGTATATTGACATCTCGGATTTCTTCACATGTCATCGTTATCTTTTACATTTGAATTAAGTCACAAAATGAGGAATTTAGTATAGCCAAGCCAGGTGGGGGAATGGTCTATCGATCAAGGGTCAGTACAACTTCACAAGAGATGCAAAAAAAATCAGTTCACACGAGGACCACCCAGCAACATCATTTGTATCCTAAATCTTACCATTTGTCTTGGTTGTAACAAGTATGCTGTGTCATGTGACCGACTCAACCTAAGTGAAAATATGTTCAACTCCCACCCCAAGCATCCCTCCCCAAACACCAAGTTCCCTTAATTACAATCAAAAGAGCCCCTGGCACTGCATGCATCTCGAATCGCCTTAACTTACTAGACATTTCAATTAATATTTTTTACCTCTTCTCATGACCATGGGCTAATAATATTCACTTAAAAGGTGACGTCTTCTATCAAGATAATGAAGTGTATCTTAAGATGGGAGTCACTTTTTTTGTTTCTTAATTGGACAACTATATTACTCATCACGACCGAAATCTCTTTATACGTGATAGTCAAGTATTTCAAAACGACTGGGGTGCGGAAAGTTTCGATAAGAGGGCAATAAATTAGTATTAAGAATAAGCTTATGTCAATGCGGAAAAACGATCATAATACAACCAAAGATAATTAAACAGTTTTTAATCGAACACGAAAAGTATTCATTAACAAACCTTCAGACCAAGCTATAAATGATTGGTCTTGTCCGTGTTATTTCTTGTTACAAGATATCTTTGAAAATGTGACAACATTAAAAATTAACAAGTGCATTGATACAAATAAACAGGGTTAGTGTGATTTCTAAACAACTTTACACATGTATTTTAAATGCAAAGATAGCTTAGAATAAGTTGTAAGTCCATCATCATTTCAAAAATGTACTATAATGTAATTGTAATCATTTCCAACATCACTCTTATGCTTTCGTAATGTTATAAGAACATGAACAAAAAACTAAGGGTGGAAACATAGTGAAGCATGGCTATAGGAATAGGAATCATTCTTGAATGATTCCGGAGAACAAACCTGCGCTTCTTGATGCACTCGCACACATAGTTTAGTGGAGCATTGTACAAAGAATGCCATTTGAGGATTTGAAAACAATACAAACGCATATAGAAAACAATGCGTTTGATTAGAAGAATTCATTCTAGAATCCTTCAAAAATGTTTCCCATTCCTATATCCATGCATCACTATGTTTTTACCCTAAAAAACAGCCTCACACTTGTAGTGGAGAATCTTGGCTATCTATACCACAAAACCTAAATTAAAATTTAAGGACTCCTGCAGGTCAAGGATATGTTAAAACTAACTGTCAAAACCACCTATGTTTTTTTTGCATATATCGCGAACGGCAATTTATCGATATAAACGTTTCTGAGAATTTTTAAGTTGATGAAAAACTGACAGGCAATTTTGAGACGTGGGTGGGGCATGGCTAGGTTATTAAGTCGGACATTTAGGCTCCAAGGAATTTTTTTTCTAGGTTTATGCACATAGCCTATTGCACTTTTTTGCGTTCTTGTAATTTTTAAGTATAAGGGGGATTCAAAAATGATAATTATGGGTTAGCGGGTAAAGGAACCTCGCGCCAGATTAGAACGCATCCTGAATTTCATATTAGCCTGTATATACAGTCACAACATACATTATATATTGTTGTGACATTAAAAACCCACAAAAATATACACAAAATGAAAATCTGAAAATATGATAGGATTTTGCAGAGGATCCAAGAGTATTCTAGCATGCACATTCTTGCGTTAATTATCAATGGTATGAAGTTGTACTATTAGTCAGTAGGGGTGCTCACGTTACTAATCTTAGCGTTTTTTTTTATCCACATTCGGCTAAAGTTGGCAGATAAGGAGGCTGAGGGGAGCCAATTGCCTGTTTGACATACATAACACAACATGTCTCCAACCCATCATTACATATAAAATTAAAGCTATAGATGAAGCGCCATTACAACAATCAATTTGCGTCACCATACAGAATATCACAAGCTCGGCCAGCCCACACAAGCAGCCGTCAACTTATCGAAAACTTATCTTATTGTGGATAAAATTAGCAACATATGCACCCTATGCTTGTAATACGATATACAGTAGTATATATCATTATTCACCACCGAGCTAAAATTATTATTACAAATTATACAAATTCTTTTACAACATCATATATTGGGCCATAATGATCGAAACATGCATGTACTTTACATGGGCTTTTCAGGTGAAGCCCACGAATCCCTTGTCAGAATATGTTTATTCCGTTTATTTTATTAAAAATTAAACCTTACCAACATTTGCAATTAAAGAAAATGTAAAAATATGCAGTTAAAATTAAATGTTCCTGAATCTTGTTTCGAAAATCGTTCTTTATCAACGAGAATATAGTAAGCGTTATCATGCTTGCAGATGACATGTCAATCTCTGGTATCCTCAGGTGACAGGCTCCTTCACGCGAGCGCTGTTAAGCACAAGCTTTTGATGTGCGCATGCGCGGAAAAAGCGTTGCTGCATGGCTTGTGTTTAACAGCGCTCGTGTGAAGGAGCCTAATATCAGTCAATGGTATACATGATGGACTGCTTCTAGAAAACAAGCCCATATGCATTTAAAAAAGCTCACACCTAACACCAATTAAAACAATGGGCTTTTTCAGATCATTTAAAACAATGAATCCAGAGCTAGAAAAAAAAAAATGTTGACAGTCAGTCAAGCAACAACAATTAATGCTCTCTCGTTTAGTCCATTTTAGCAAATCAATATAAAGTGGCGTACTAAGTAACGACAGGCGCATTGAGTTTGCCACTCGCCGCTTCAGTATAGGAGTTATGGGCGCGATTTACAATCACTCAAGCTGTTTAATGAAGCAAACATTAATTACGAAACAGGATTCGCACAGAAGCCCCTTTTCTCCATTTTACGACATTTCCACTGTTGACACAGATTTTGTCACAACTTTCGTTTCTGCTCTGCAAAGGCACAAGCATAATGGCGGACGAAAGTGCACCAATCAGCCCCTTTCTAATTCCTCAAAGCACACCAAAACCATTAAAAGGTCCAACGGGGTGTACATAATGGGCTCGAATTAATTCCCCTCGCTGGCCAACTCTTGCTTTATTAGAAAAGCCCTTGCTGACCCTCAGACGTTCCACGGACGTCCAGGTTGGACACCCGCCGACCCTCATCAAGCCTCTTAAGAGGATCGTTCAAATGTGACCATAAAGGAAATGAGCATCCCACCGCATGAACATTTTGCCTTATACGGAGGCATTTGCATAAGTGGAAACGAGTACGACAACCATGCGGTTCGTAATGCGACCTAATCATGGGCATTTGCGTGAAAGCCCTTAGCGTCTACTGGGCTTTTGTACATAACAGTGGCTAGTTTCTGAACGATGGCAACTATGGTTATTAAAGTTATTACCAGTGTGGGCAACCAGAAGGCTGTGACACTTCAATGCCAGTTTTACGTTCGAATCAATAACAGACTGCAGCGGTAGAAAACTCTGGAAATGCTGTTTTGTAAAAAGCCAAGCTATTCGTGTTCACATTGGAGGACCTTGTATCATTGTGCAATTACTAAAGCCTTTTGGCAGCTGCATGGTTCGTCAACAATGCATCATTTGGTATATGCTGGGATAGACAAAATAATGTGAACACTTGTTACAGCTTCGTAGTTCTGTCTTAATGAGCTTGAAGGAGATCAGCTTACTTAAGATCGTTGTCATCTCAGGTGATTTTGACTATGATTAAAGAGCATTCCATTAAACTGGAGCTAAGATTATCTGTGTGAAAAACTAGGTGAAAACACGAAAAATCTTTAAAACTTATAAACAAAAACTTCCTTGAGATCACTGTCACTAGGGTTGTTACATGTAGGCCTATATATAGCAGATCTTGTTTTTAAGCTACTACAGGCTTTGCTACCCCAAGTACCAATCAAAATTGGGCCTCGATTGGCCAAATATATATATATATATAGCAATATTGGTTAAATTGGCAACCATTGGCCAATATTGCACTCTTATTTTGCATTCAATATAGCGGGCTTATATTGGTCCAATTTATTTGCCATTGTTGGTTCAGCTGCATATTGATAACATAAGAGGACTAATAGTGGGCCAAATTCCAATATAGGTCCATTTATTGTAATCCATATTTTGACAATTATGGCAAAATGTTAACATTGCAATATTGTGCCAATATGGAAAAAATGTGTTTTGCCTATATAATTGGCCAATATTGAGTGTTACTCCCAAATGCACTGAACAAATTGCCTAACTTCTATATATTGCGTTCTTTCAGTCAATTGCAAGCAAAAGCACGACTCAAAAATGGCATTGAATGAAAAGTCTCATAGGACATTACCTAAATTTACCGAAACATGACCGAAGGACAAAAGTTACCTGAATGCACATAAGGTTGTGAGAAACGGGGGGGGTGAATGTCAACAAAATCCGATGAAATTTCCATTTACCAAGAATACCCTTATATAACATTCCCCGGCATCACGCATGGCCAAGTTTAACGTCGTGCCTCATTCTGGCTGCCTCCTGTAGAGACACCCTTAAGTTGCCGCCTGAGCACCGTTTATCCCTACTTAAATTTCCTGATGTAAATTAATGGATGGCAAAGTCATGCGCATCCGAGTGTGGCAATGTGCGCTGGATTAACACCAAACAGATCCGCGCCTATAGGAAATGCGCTGGAGAGGTATAATCCCGTATCAAATAATTATTTTTACGGAAAATAGCAGCTTGCAAAGTATATAAACCATCTGCGCATTTCAGGGGCCATCAATGCTGATGAAAGGTCTCTCACTCGGAAAGAATAAAACGAGCGTGAACAATAGCCATCAGTCTCTTAATTTAAGATGACTTTTATGAACCCTTTCTTCGTATACCCCCCAAATTTCTATGTAGCGTATTGAATGCGAACCTCCCATTTTTAATTCATGAGGCACACAATGTGATGCTTAGTCAACGACATTGCCGCGATGATTGAATGCAATGCGCTGGAGCAGCTGTGCATGTTGTCATAGAATATCATGCAGCTTGTTACCAGATATATAGAAAGCTGTTGATTATTACGACAATAGCCAGGTTTTCAAGGTGAAAAATCCAGTCAAAAGCACCGGCGTGCCATTTTTATCAATTACCGTACAATACCAAAAACGTGTGCTTTGTCTGCGTGAAATTTTATCAAAAAATGTCATTATTTCATTTTTACGTGTGTGCAGTCTGGGTGTAAATGAAAAATAACATAACCTCGTTTCTCCAGAAACTTTTTTCTCACATTGAAAGAAAACATACTAAAATATACAAGCACATGTATTATGTTCCAAATTACCTTTTGTATACATGCATTTTATTAATAATATAGAATCTACTGTTATAACAAAAAACAGTAAAAACTTGCTAAAGGTGACCACCCAGAAAATGGCAATATTAGGTCACTAGCAAGTGGTCACTATACAGAGACTTTTTATGAAGGAAAACATAGACGTGTGCACCAAAATCAATTTATGAAAAGTATACACTATGCAGAGGTTAACATTTTACCAGGTTTTACTATATGTGTCAGATGCACATTTTAATTAAAAGTTATTAACTCTGTTTCAAATTACTCGATGATGACTATTCCTCTTTCAAGCCAGTCTGAAAATTCATGATTTAATTCAATCTCTGAAGAGTCATGATTTAATTCAATCAAATAAAGGTAAATTAAGTTGGACCACACTGATATATAACTTGAACGTTTCAAGTATTTATTTACCACTCTTGCCATGCCTTGACATCTGCATTTCAGTATTTGGTAAACAATTCTCTATAATACTATAGATTTGAAATAACGTTCTTGTCAAACGTCTTTTACAACTGCCCCCATTTATGGATGGTCCCTTCGTGCCTGCGATTTCGTGTTTCAGCAAGCCCTAGTAAATCAAGAGGAGTGAATTCTGTTGATTTAAGGATTTAGTCCAGAGTTTTAAATCTGTGAAAATCAGGAGAGGATTTGCTCATCAGTCCCTAGCGTGCAGTATTTTCTGATTATGGCTCATTTTAGTGATTTCCTACGAGTGCTCAGGGAAAAACAAGCAATGCCAGCATCCATCCACACACATAAGCAGAGTACCAGGGCCTTTTGCAACGTTGACATAAGGATGAAAACCCTTTAAGCTTCGGAGTACCCCCACTGACGAGCTGTTTATTGATCACTTGAGAAATGAGCAAGAAGGAATCGATGAGGAGTGCAAAAAAGGATGAAAAACTGCAGCAGATGGACGAAATACTTGGCAAACCCGTTTGTTAACGCAAAACAACTCATAAACGGGTCCCTTCCAGCTTATATATGGCCTGTCAAGAGAGAGCTTGTGGCAGTTTCAAACAACTTTGCGTATTTCTTAAAATGCAACATCTCATTAGGAAAAATAATAACTTTAAATCATTTCTATTCAGTTACAGCATGCAAGCATAAAAAATAGTTTTGGCACCAATAGTTCGAGCCAAACTAAGTTGATAAGGGTGTTAGATATAAATAATCATAGCATGTTTATAAATTACTTAACGATATAATGTTTCCAGTATTAATGCAGTAAAATCCACTCACATGCATGTACAGTGGCTCAAAAAAGTATTGGCAATATCACTTTTTTATGAATAACTCTTTTAACAATAGTTAAAAAAGAAAATATACATTTTGTTATAAATGTTTTAATAAAACATCCTACAAAATTTGAAACAGTTTTAAAAAACGCTATTTAAATAAATTTAAAATAACGAAAAAAGTATATATAGGCAAGCCATTTCTGTGTACATGTATATATGCTAAATTTGTATTGAAGAAGGACAGGTTTTTAGACTTGTTCTGAAAAATCAAAATAAGTCTTAATGGATTTTTGTCAAATACAAGGCATCAACATCGTAGATGGTTTTGACATCCTAAACTATCAAAAAATAGTTTAGATAATGCACACATAAATGAATAATGGCAGCACTGTCTTATTGGCGAATGGCGATGCGTATTTTGGCACCTGCGCATGCGTATTTGCAGTTTACGACGCGGAATCGTAAACGATGAGTGTTTTTTCCGACTTGTCAATGTTTTTATTGTGATGCAATTCATTCACTATCCTAAAGTTGTGCTTTTTGGAGGGCTAAAATGTCAGCATCGCTACTTCCACAGGTTTTGGTGTATTGGTTTCTATAGGCGCTACAGGTATTGTTGTATTGATAATGTCATACTTGAAATATCAAAACACGATCAATAATTAGGTTAAAACGTCAAGCTCTTACCAAATCAGGTTTCTTTTTTAAAAGTCATCCAACAGCCTTGAAATTCCGTTAGAAAACAAAAGTAAACTTACCTAAAAAAAAAAGAATAAAACAATTAGATTACATTTGAAATTGCATTATTTTTTTAAATCTAACAAAAAAATACACTTATTGATTCAACTTCAGTATGACGAATTGTTCACTGCACGCAAAATATTACGTAAAGATATTATGTATAAGAAACCAACTACCAGAAAACATTTTGAACACCCCCACCCAGGAGATTAGGGCTAAAACGAGCATTTGTTTCAGGTTGCCATATCTGAACTTCAATGCTCCAAACATGATGCCTTAGTCCCCAGATCCAAACCTAAGAGTGCCAATGTCACTGATATAATAGCTCCCCTAACTTCCTGCACATCAAGCCGTAATGTGCCTGCATTATTCCAGTAATTATAATAATCCAGCGTTCGCATTGTTTCATCCTCTCTGAAACGGCAGCATTTTCAAATTCTCCACATGGAATTCCTAAAGCTGCTTAAGTCACGTTCAAATGGATTGTTTACACAGTGTCTTTTAATTAAAAAGCATTTGCAAAGAAGATTAAGCAGACACTTGCCCTACACGTATTCCAATTGTCGCGTTGTTTACCTCTTTTGTTTCACGAACAAAAATGAATAAGTACAACCGAATACTGTTTAATAAGCCAGATAGCAAAAGGGGGAAATCAAAAGAGATTTTCAGTATAGATACTCTCCTCCAGTTCCCAGATTCCAAGAGTAGCAGAACCCTTTTCGCTACTTATTAAGATTACACCCATGGCAATTCAAGACGGTATAATTTTGTCATTTTTATAGCTTCTCATAACTTATTTGAAGCTGGTATGCATATAGGAAGCAGATGCATTACAGCTTGGCAAATAGCTAGGGTTGGACAAATATTTTCAAAGCATTTTCATTCCCCAAGTCCATGAAATAACTACATGCAGGTACAAGCATACACAGTATACATAGACAGAATATTGCATCCTGATTTCGGTCATTTACACAGTGAATTTGGAATTCACCTGCAGGGTTTTATTTAAAACAAATAACGCTATCAATTCATAATATAAACAGCAGATGTTTAAAAGCCATATGAAATGCATTAATTGAAACCTCCTAAGCCAGATGGAGATTTCAATTAATTAGCCGACAAAGAGGTAGAAAGTATAAAATGAAAGAAAACTTGTTTTCATTATAGAAGATAACTTTTTCTATGCAGAAAAGATGTCACATATTGATTAAAATTCAGTAATAAGGGAAATGAGTAAAAACTTACTAACCAACAGGGCGTTTCCTGGCAATTTTTACTGGGTTACTAAAAGCATCCAAATGCGGCCATGGGGCATGGGATGGCATGTGCTACCCCAAGAATTTTAGTAGGGGGTATATAGCATGCTATACCCCACGATTTTCTGAACTTTTTCTGAACGATAGTTTTAAAATTTGAAAAATGGTGCATGCGTTGTTGAATATAATGAATATACATGTAGTGCATATATCGCCTATTAAAAACAGCAAATCTTGATGATAAAGACGGCAATAGCTTTAAACCACCTTGGGATGATAAATTGGAATGCAATTCGTAATTAAGCACCTATAGCTATCTTTTGAAAAATACGCTAAACAGGAAAGGTATACACGTGGTGTGCTTCAGAGGAACTAATGGAGTGTTTGCATGCATGTGCACTCCATATAGGATTCCTTTGAATGCACCCCACGTGGTACATTTTAAAGAAGCATTTTTATCCATAACGTTAGTACCATGATATACAAACGTCCAGTTTATTTAGACCTTTTCGTAATTAAGCACCTATAGCTATCTTTTGAAAAATACACTAAACAGGAAAGGTATACACGTGGTGTGCTTCAGAGGAACTAATGGAGTGTTTGCATGCATGTGCACTCCATATAGGATTCCTTTGAATGCACCCCACGTGGTACATTTTAAAGAAGCATTTTTATCCATAACGTTAGTACCATGATATACAAACGTCCAGTTTATTTAGACCTTTAGGGCACATATTCTTCGTACATTTGTACTGCCTCATTTGTATTAATTTATATTTATATCTTTAGATAAAACTTACAAATGCACAATAATTCAAAAATAGTAAATTAAAATATATATTATTCGCACATGTCTTTTAGAACAATGCAAATCTATTGAAAGCAATAAGTACTAAAACACATTTTTTGCTGGTTTACAAAACTGTCCAGGATTCGGACCATAATGGTCCATAAATTGCAGGGTATATTGCATTTCAGTTATTTACACGTAGCAGCAAATCTTGTTGATAAAGACAACAATGCATTCAAGGCACCTGCATGAAAAACATGTTGAATCTAACTTAAAAGTTATGCCGTGCTCAAGAATTCAAGCGTGTACGATGTCCTAAATGAGGTGTCACGACATACAAGAGCAATGCCTTGCATATATTCCAGCCGAAAGTGGGTTTGCAAGACGACGGTCATGTGAACAAGGCGTTTAACAAAAGAAAGCTACCGGCATCAAAGGGTTGAATGGATTATTTATAGCAGACGAGCAGAGAATCTTTAATTAATGCAACCAGTTTGAAAATAATGAGGCTGGTAAACCGCAGCAACTGGAGGCAGTAAATTTCAAACGTGGACCATCGTCATTGCAGGAATGAACCGCAAACATGCGCAGGGCGGCCATTTTGCATTGCGGTGACCATTTCACGTTCTTGCACAATAGAAGTGCATAAATACTATAGAGTATAGTCAAGAAAACCATTCGTTGCGTTTGAAATTGCGCCCTCTAATGGGCACATTTTGGCGAATGTTTTTCAATTTGAATTATTTAGACCGAAATCGACTACCATGATGACTTCATACACCGCCTCCCTTTATAGGCATTTGCAGCAGGGGTTGGTAATTTATTTCAATTTTTTTTTCAGAGTTTCACTTTGGCAAGAAAGTGCTTTCGTCGCCACATTTGCATAAGGCATTATTTTAACTCGTAAGAATGCGTCTATACTGTCTGTAGTTTTGAATAAAATTGTATTTTCAGAATGGAGCTCTATATAGCAGCGGGCCGTACTATACTTAGATGTATGAATATGGCTGCCATTTCCATAATGTGTGCAGCTAGCATATGGTTATGCCTGCAGGTGTATTGGAATTTTATTAAGCGCTGTGTATATATATATGCAAGCTTGTATAAGGCGCTCTGTATAGGTTACTTTAGGGTGCACACATGCAATTGAGGAACGGTGCATAAAGAAAACGGGACAACTCGAAAAGTCTGGTGATATCTGCTAGGTTTTTATATGTAAAACTTACAACTTTACAGAATGACTTAAATTTGCAAAGGAAAGTTGAACAATGAACCTCATGCGAAGTTAGATAACAAACAACATTTACTAGACATTAAATTAAACTGTATATATAACTATGCCACGCTTAGATACATTTCTGCTTAGTTGACGGAGGCTTGAGTGGGCTTGCCGAGCTTTTGATATTCTGCATTTTGGCGCCATTGATTATGTTGTAATGGTGCTTCATCTATTAGCTTTAATTTCACATGTAACGATGGGTATACAGACATGTTTGTGTTGTGTCGATCAAACAGGAAATGTGCTCCTGTCAACCTCCGTCACTGCGAACACAGCCGAATTTGACTAAAACAATGATAGCTGCGATTGCACTTTCTGCTATTACAAAATCACTAAATGTATTAATTATAACCATCGTTAAGCAGTGAGGAAATTTTACAGTCTTCAAAATTAACAATGAAATATAAAGTCACATGATACTTTCTGTGACGTAACTCTGCATAAAGTTATTTCAATTGGATATAAATTATATAAAATTTATATAAATTATTCAGAACACTAAAGTGCTACCTTGAATGTAGCATTATGGATATAGCAGATTGAATAATTTTGAATCAGTAAGGTATTGATAAAAGTAATGTGGTTGTTTGTAATATTCACATTTTTGTTAAAAATCTATAAATTCCCCACTTATTTAAAAAATGGACAATTAAGACTCCCAAAATTAAAACTTATTTCAGCTATACTTAATAATAAGTTAGATAGTAAAAGAAGTAGTTAAAATCAATGTTATAACACTGATTTTAATTGCTTTTAAAATCAGTTAAACATTGTCATAAGAGTCAGTTACACATTGTGCAAAAATCACTTTTGAGGCAGCCCTCCAGAAATAACTAAGGATATTCAGGACACAAGACATATTGTTGCAATTTTAAACGTTGTATTATGTAAAAGAAGTACATTTATGGACGATAGCTTTATACTGCATTAACATTAACAACATCCTAGGAACTCCCCGGAGAATCCATGTTTGCAGGCATTTTATATAAACACAATTTTGACGCCCTGCCAGTGGCGTTCACTTCGAAACAAGATTAATATTGGAGGAAGGGAAAAATGAAAAGAAAGAAATAAAAAAAAGTGGGCACAAAAACAATATAGATATAGACGAGGGATATATCATTTTTGAGCCGAACAACCTAACGAAGCCTTCTGCAGCTCAGAAAAATGTTCAATTACTTTTAGTGGAAAAGGGGAAAAAAGTAAGGGGTGTTTGCTAAACATGAGGGGAATATTATCGACATATTGCATTCTTAAATATCAAGACGATAAAATGCATAAAAAAATTTGGAAAGTGTTTCAATAAAATGAAGAAAGAATAAAAAATTCTGCAGTTTATTACAATATCCTGCAGCCTATATATATAATTTGATTAAAATTATATCAATGTTTCATATGGAGGCCATCTTTCAATATAAATTTCGAAATCATCCAAAAAGTTCCCAAGAATGTAGGCTATATTATAAATAAATTATAAATAAATTCAAAGAATAAATACATTTGGTAAAATTTTTAATTAAAACATACAGGATAAGACTACTAATATGTTGGAGAGTATTAGCTAGTAAATATATGAGCAGAATTATGATAAACCCCGTTTGTAAAAAAAATAAGTTTATGAGCAGCCAAAATTTAATGTAAGTTATGTTATAGTCATCGAAATATCATCCATAAATAACATGAAAGTGCACTTTAAAGTTGGCAGGATGTATAGTTAAGATGATAATTAAGCTATAAGCTGCCATAATCTGATAAGCAGCTTGAATTCCATATTTAAGCAGGTATATAAAAAGGGCAAGTATAGAAGAAATTCCTAATTAGCAAAAATAGTTATATAATCATTAAAATAAGAAAAAAAAATTCCAACTATATATAGCAAACGAATACATGCTCATAGTTTATATGCTTTGATTATAGTTTGCACACAAAGAGTACGATAAGAAAAATATAAAAAAGAATTCCCTGACCAATTGAAGACCTACATGATAAATTACTTTGGAGCAGCTTTCCTACAAGTATTCATTTTACTTTTTACAATTTTTTTCTTACATATACCGGTGTATCTAAAATTGATATGCAGCGTATAAAAGCCATTACATTTCACGAGGGTTTAGGATGGATATATGATTGATCTGTTTCTATTGCAAAACTATGTTGGGGTTGGCAAATGAGTTCAGGCAATTTTCGTAGTCCCACTGACTCAACAAAAAAACACTCAATTCACGGAGGATTAGGAAGAAATTAATGTGTGCAACATAACAAACTTTAGAAGTATTGAAAAAAACTATTTCAAGTAAACCTGTACCATAATTTTGAAAACAGAATCATGCTTTTTTTTCATTCGAAAATAGGCTGGTCTATGGCATCACTGAAATGCACTGAAAGTCATGGCATTTACTCATTATAATAAGCAAATATCCATGAGAACCAACACGATTACAAGAATATGTCATAGGTAAATATAAATATTTACATGGCGTTACACATTCAGATCCGAGAGATGTCCATCCAACAAAACGCTGTTACATCCACATTAATCTTCATCAATCAAATTAGGATCGTTTACAGATTTTTATTCCCACCATAAACATAAATCGTCAAATAACAAACTAGTGTATACGTGTTGAAGTAAACAGAATTATAGGGGCCGGATTAGGTGGGGTGGTTTGACGCCATGGCAAAAATGAACGGCTAAATGATGAGATTTGTTGGATTTTAATGTTCCTAATTAAACACAGCGATGGATATAGTTACTAAAAGTGGCAGAAAACAAAAATTGAGCATTCCAAATTATATGCAAACCCTGCTCTACTAAAAGCGCCTCTGTTGTCAAATAGCATTTGCCGAATAGGGATCGTTAGCACAATTTTCTGCTAGAAAGCCTGCAATAATAAAGACATGAAACGAAATTTTCTTACAATAAAACTATTTAGGATTAGCCTCTGAACCGAGACTCATTTACACACAAAAAGTTGAAATTAACACAGCATAATTTTTACTGCGTGTGCTAGACGAAAAACGGGAGTTAATTAGGGAAAGTTGCATGAAATGAATAGCGAATGGAGCTAAGCTAGAACTGGGATTACTGCAAGTTTGGTTCATTTACTTCTAACTACCAACTATGTACCCGGCTGTTGCGTACACGCGTGTTGATTAGAAGTGATTTAATTGCTCATTTAAGGCAAGCCGCTTAGTTTATTTAGCAAATTGAGCATTGCAAAAGTAGAGCATTCTTTAGTGTACGAATAAACCATGAATACTTTTATATGTTGCCTGTATTTTGCGTAAAACGTGTTTTTAAAAAAATTAAATCCTTACACATGCAATTCGCTAAACGATGCACGTGAAATGGCTCAACGAAGCAAGTGACTCCAAGAAATACAAGTAAATTTGAGAAATTGTATTGTAGTTGTGATAGGCATATGTGCATGCACTGTACATTTAATTTCTAAACAATAGGTTCCTTCACGCGAACGCTTTTCAGAAAAAGCCGCCGCCGCTTTTTTTGAAGGAAGTATTGGAGCGCATGCGCCAGCGGCTGGAAATTTTGAACGGTCTAAATTAACAAGTGGCTGTAGAGTTCGATAAGCTACAGACGACGTTACAAAACAGCTGTGTCTGTGTGAAGCTTTTTAATGGCGGCGATAAGCAGCTGCTGGCGCATGCGCTTAATTACTTCCTTTAAAAAAAGCGCGGCTCCAGCTTCTGATAACAGCGTTCGCGTGAAGGAACCTATTATTACATGTATTAAAAATACTGAGCGCTGTTAAGCACAAGCCTACAACTCTTTTCCGGCTTAATTAGATGTGAGCATGCGTTGTTCATGCGCGCATCTATAATTACGCGGGAAAAGCGTTGCCGGCTTGTGCTTAACAGCGTTCGCGTGAAGGAGCCTGATTATAAAACCACAAACCCAAAAATGTACCAGCTACATGTAGTTGAATAGAAACGTGTTTTTGTCTCGCCCTGTATACCAATGGACTGCCATAAATCAATATCAGTTGGCTCTTAAAGTGCCTTCAAAAAGACGAAAAAGCAAAAAAGCTTTCAACGATTCAATCGAATTTTGTTTTGTTGGTGGGTAATTCTTTTCTAGAAAAAAAAAATAAATAAAAGTCCTGTCTGTAAATGTGATTTCATCGGCTTGTCCCATTATTTCATCTCATGGCATCGCTAGCCCTTCCACTAACGTCTTCTTAGACTAAAGCGTGATTACAGGGTCTTGAATGGGCTTCAATCAGAGCCAATTTGAAGGCAATTGTGAAAATAGGGCAAAAGATAGGGTGGGACCAGAAATAGAGAAGAAGAAGAAAACGCTTTCAATAAGGCACCCATCTGTACCCAGGGGGCTATTTAATGGAAACCAGGGAGAGTTGGGGGAGGAGGAGGCCTTCCAGAGTTTAGATTGGTTCCGATGCATGGAGAAGGTGGATTTTCCCTATTTCTAATTGCAGCAGTATAAATAATGGGCGATTAATTGGCGGCGCAAATGGCTTTTAGTTGCTCAAACCCAAAGTTCAATTGAGTATAATTCATCATTTTCAAACGGTGCATTTCTACAATTGGGGAGATGATTTGCTGCTTTATCGATTTGCTGAACGTTCAATAATGGCTGATAGATACGCCATTGTTCAGGACGTCAAATTGATGTCATCATTGTACAAGACCCTTCAACAGCTACCTTAGGTGAGCTGTCTGAACATTTTTACAGACGAGATGTAATAATAGTTTACGAATTCGCTACTGAGGACATTATATATCACTATAAATGATCATACATGTATTTCGTAGGTCATTTCGGTTCTAGCAAATGAATAAATTCGTATATTTTCACCCATATAATTCTCTCCTTTTCAGTTGCATTCTTATTTTTAATCTATATTTATAATTAAAATTTGAGTGAAGCTCTCTATTAAGTTTCCTCAACTATGGGTTGCATCAAAATCAAGGCACAAAATACAGCCCCTGAAAGCAAGCAAAGTAGCAACTCTAATGCTAGCAGTGATTGCTCACTTCCAGGGGGTATACATGTAGCCACATTCAAATTCAAGAGAAAAAAAAGGAACGATGATGCCTTGATGCATTATAGACCAGTTTTGAAAATCATTGCTTCCTATATGCTATTCATATCTGAAATGCAATTACTAAAATTGATTGCAAAACGTTTTTAGTTGCTGTGAATAGAAACATTACGCAGCGAGTCGTTCTACGATTGTTATCGACAGCACTGTCTTATTGTTACTTGCGCATGCGTGTGTAAATCGCGTTTTTCCGATTTGCTCAATGTTTCTAATAACATCGAAATCCGTAGCTTCAATCTTCCCAAGAATCACGGCCAAGATTGATATTCAAATGAACAACAAAAACCCTCCAACCAATATTCAATCAAATATATATAAATAGATTATGGATGGTAGTTCTATTGAATCCTCATTCTCCAGAGAGATCCAATTTCCAACCGTCCATCCCCCCTAAATTAACTTAACTTGAAATCTTTAGGGGAAGAGAACGGCGCTTTATCTAAGGGATTGTATATACCCAAGTGATTTTCGAATATTGAATGTGTATTAATTTATAATATCCTTTAGTCAACAGAAACCATTTCAATTTTTAAACATTCGGAGTTGTCGTTCAAACATGTTGTGGTTATTTTCGACCAAGGAATGCCAAGGGATTTCGTCCCATTCATGATACTACAAAATATATTTGAAACCAACACGACCATTATTTTACAGTATATCATTTAATGTACTTCCATAATTAAATAAAGGATGCTAGCTTGCACAACACAATGGCGACGCTTTCGTTTTTTGTTCCCACTTCCAATGCCTGTAAGTAATGCCCTGTGGCACATGTTTTAGAAAGTTAAAAGGCTTTTCTCTATTAAAGCACATAAGAATGCAATCCTTCATTTGTCAGAAACAGTCTCTTGCTTTAAACTATTTCGAAAACTGTACAACATTACAACATTTCTTTTTCTCTACTTTCTATTCAATCGATAAGCGTTCTAAGGACATCATCATGGCCTACATGTTTGTGTTTACAGTGTATTGCATATATCATGTAAATAATGCAGATTATGCAATGGAACGCAATAATGTCGACAACTAACATTATGTATTGACATTCTACAGGATAACATACTTTGAAACAATTAATGAATAACACCATGCATACATGCATACATTTATAAAACATCAATGATTTGAATAAAACCTTTAAAAATACGGCAGACGCACTTGGAGGATACCATATGGCAAATATAAATTCTGAATGAAAGCCAATTGAATTCCAGGAGACATTTTGCATGAGCCCCATAACCATAAAAATCTATATTCGATGTATATACCACGTTGGAAACAGAGACAGAAATATGTTGCAGCTGCAGTACCCCCCTTCAAGAGATAAATTTAATATTATGCGCACGTACATTTTTTACATTCGATTCGATGAAAAGAAACAATTAAACAAAGGAATATCAAAGAAATGAGAGTGAAAAAAATGTCATAAAATGAAGCCCTAAATAAAGGCAACTACTGTAGTGGAACGTGTTACGTTTTCATAAAAGAAAACTTTCTGCAGAGGCCTGGCTTGTGAATATAGCCAATTTACGAAAGAAAAACGATATAGAAATCGTTATGCATATACACACTACATGTGCAAAATGAAAGAAAGCTTTTTACGAAGAACCACAGCATAGGTTCAGAGAAATTGGCCTTTTTCTAAAGCATTTTACTCTCAGACCAGATGCTCCCAAAAAAAGTCATCACACCAGACCAACATTTGGTTAGCAATTCAAAAGAAACAAACATTAAAGTGGCACATGCATAAGTGGGCATCTTTTGAGACGTATCACAATTACCCATATAATTATAGGTTTTATGACAACAATTGGCAGTAAATATGCAAGAAAACCATACAATCTAGTTTTCTGAAAATTAATCTACAGTGTAGCTATGCATGCATCTATAGCTTTGTCCTTTGTTGCAAACTACAGTGAAATTCGCTTATAACGATCATCAAGGGATATAACAAATCAGATCGTTACATCCAAACATCGTTATATCCGAATTTATGAAAAATAAAACGTACATGTAATAACAACGTACAAGTTTAAAATTGATTTGCATGTACTGAAAAAAAATCGTGCAGAATAGTAATTAATTAAGAGGTTTAGTACAGGTAAATTTACTTGAAATTATAGAGAAATTTACAATTTTTTTTAAAAAAAATAGTGAAACTGTTGATCTAAAATTGAAAAAAAGTATAAATTTTGTATATGACTAGTATTGAGAAAACAATTATTCAATAATAAGCACAAATTTCGAAGTTTGTGTAGTTTTATAGATCATATATCTCCAAATTTCCAAAGTTAAGAAAATACCAGCAGTGAAATACATTAATATAATTATTAAGTTTTAAACAAAATTACTTGTGATTACTTGTTATGACTTTGAGATTTCCTTTGATAAATATACTTTGAGATTGTAAATATACATGTACATGCATATGCACTTAATTGTTATAGGCGAATGAAAGGACCAATTTACGTTTCAAAATAGAATTGCTATGTCCGGATTATCGTTATATTCGACATCGTTGTATCCGAAGAAAATTACTGTACATTATATAAAAGACCAACTGGACTTCCTCCACTGTACTATAGGAAATCTGGCTTCCTAGCATTACACCCATGCAAATGTGACATCTTCATCATCAGGATGACTAGTTGAAACCCCACAAAAAACGCATGCAATTTCCATATTGAAACCTTACAAGTGTAGTGACACTGTTTTTACATACATACACATCAGTCGAAAATGTGATTTCAAGAATGGACAAGGAAACGCCTGTAAGTTGAACAGCAACGAATCTGTTCAACTTTTAATTTAATATTTCAAAAACTAATGTAATGAGGCATTTTCGTGATTCCCGGGTGATGTCGAGAGCGTGACAAATTAGACACAACAAGGGAGATGTTGACAAAATATATCAAACCAAAAAAAGTGTCAGATAAAAGAAGGGTGGCCAACCCAATGTCTCAAGAGACGTAACGAGGTCGTATACAAGTTCCCCCTTTAATCTATATCAAGGGACATATCCAATGGCAAAGCGTGCATCCAACAAATGGCACAAAATGTGAGTTTAACCCTTGAAAGATATATTTCCATTTAAATTCAAAAGAAATGAAAAAAACAGGTCCGCAAAACATATTTTTCACACGTGCCCAGAGGGAAAAAGCACACTGTCACATTCGGTTTGGATGGAAAAGATAAGCGAAATAAGACGAAGATGCATAAGCAGATAGAAAGATGTATTTTATAATAGGTTGGGCAGAAATATATTTGTCGTGACTCCAGTAAATGTGTAGGAAGTTATTTAGTGTCTGGGACTCAAGATAACCATAACAAAGCTTACAAAACTAAGATGAGACTGGCTTGCAGATAAATCTAAAATAAATGATGAAGAATTCATAATCTCGCTAGCTTTAGAACCTATATAATAAATGATACAAGCCATGAAATTCAATATTAAGAAAAGAATTTCAGTTCTGAGAAGTGATAAAGGAAAATCTTGCTTCATTTATACTCCTGAAAAACTGATAAAGGAACTGAAAGATTTATGCTCACCACAATAATTTATTTTCAAAACAATACTTCGTGAATGCATAATTTACAATAAAAATATATTTGGAAGCAATGGACCCATTCTTGTCTAAGACTAAATATAACATAAGACGATTTTTCAAAAAAAATTATCTTGCGAGTAACGTCATTTCATTAGCTAGTTACATAGAACAGCGTAGAGCATGGCATAGCATGGAGTGTAGCATGGAGCATGACTTGCAGCGTTTCGATTCTGCAATCGCGGAAATTCCCGCCAAACAATTCCCGGGAAACCAATCGAAACGCTGCATTTCAAGGCCATGCCATGCTCAATGCTATTCCATGCTCTACGCTGTTTTTACCCTTAGGTTCTGTGTTTTGACTGCAAGCATAATGCTCTCAATCATATGGTATTATATCACGTGTTCAGTGGTCATATCGTAATGGCGCTTCCTCCTTGTATAATTGCTTTAATTTCATTTTTATTTTTGCATTAATTGATTTCACCATTATTTAACATTTTTAGATTTGGCGAGGTCATCTATTTTATCCACTTGGCAAGCATGCGCACATCAATCGTTAGATAGAATTAAATTGAATTCGTAAGAGGGGCAAATAATATAGACAATACAACCAAAAAGCTTACCAAAAGGTGTTCTAATATCTCCCGAAACATTTCTTGACAGCTGGTTATGATGGTGTTACATTGAAAATGGGTGTTTTTGCTGTAGCAAACATTGTCTTTTTGCCAATTTTTATTGCAAGAACATTTTAGTCGCATTTTGGCTATGTAGACAGTTTATTGTGCTGCAGAGCAAGATAAAAAATACCATTCGGAGACTACAAAATGACATTAACTTACACGTATTCGTGCAATTGGAATTAGCATTCCACGCGAGTATAAACCTCGCATCATTTCGACAGATTTAATTGCAAAGTTCCAAGTTTAAACGAGCGATGTTATATTTAAGCACATAGTTGTCTGTAATATATGCAGTCGCCCTGACACGTTGCGTGCAAATGTCTGGCGTTGTTCTTATATATACATCGTCTCTGCCTAAAATGTCTTTTGCAATGCAAAATGCCAAAAAATGCAGCCAACACCCTTGCAAGAGTTAATAAAGCCGCGACAAAAACAATATTGCGCATATGGGGTGAAATACTCAATTTTATGGACCATTTGCAAATGCATGCAATCAACGCTTGATTTGAAAGATTGATCATAGGAAAAAAAAATGGAACAATTTGCAGCGCATATCAACCCTGAGTAAAAGTGCACTATATTTATAAGCAAAATGGTATTTTTCGTAAGTGGCTGTAAGAGTAATAAAAAGCATTTGGTACTAAAATGTGGATCAATTTGGATAGAAAAGCAGCTGCCAATGTCTAAAACAAAAGTCGAACATAATGGGATGCAAATAAGAAGAGTTTGATGCCATCTAAATAAGAATACTTCTCCAGAAATAGATCTTGTCAGCAGGTTCACATGATCTTATTTAAAGTCGACTTAGCGAAATACCAATATACGATAAAGGATGAATAAGGGGAGTTGAATTGCGGTACACTGATCATTTCCGGTGTAAACACAGGCACCACCAAAATGGATGCTATATACCCCTGAAAACTTGTAAGTAACCTAACAACTGTTAGGTTTTTCTCAAACTTTGATATATGAAAACCGTAAACGATGGTTGGCATTTTTGGGATGATGCCGAAACCCACGAAATATGCCCGCCTCATGTCACGGAGATGAAAGAATACTTTGTTCAAGATATAAAAAACCCAGTCCCGTGAAAACGTGGGTATACATTAGGCCAATGAACCATAAAACAGGCATGAAATACCATATGATAGTAAAGAGGTCAAAGCTAAGAGCGCCGCAGTGGAGTTGCGTCCCACCTTGGCAACTCGTGCATGTAAACCAGTTTCAAGAGTATAGTTTAATACTATTTTAGCTTGCGTTTCAGCTTTAAAGTTCTACCTGGATAACAAAATGCGTACGAATTACCTGGTTTAAATGAACCGCCGTGCAACGCCATCTAGTGCTACAAAACATAAGATTTCGCTTACTGTGTGTTTTGAATAAACTACATTATGTATGGATATACTATATAGCAAATTTAGCAATGGAAAACTATAAAATATCTTCCATATTTCCTGAAAAGATGCCCAAAATAAATAAATCAATGAATTGTTATTATCTTAGGTTTCATCTATTTCCATTCAACAACAAGATCTTTTGTATAAACATATTGAAAAGTAAAAAAAAACTATAGCCTTAGTAGGTACTCAATGATTTCCCTTATGGTATGTATGTGTTATGTATGGTGGGTATAGACCTATGTAAAACCCATATGGTCCCTAATGGAAAAAAAAACCATATAAACCCAACTTGCACAAGTTTATATACAATTCCAACGGTTCGGGCCTATACTCTTCTTTTGAAGAGTCCCCGATTAAGGAACTAGATTTAGGACATTATTTCTGCTGCTCCATATAAAAAAGAGATATATTGACAAGATAATGTACGTGTATGTTAAATATATATATATACATGTAGTTAGCATTTTCAACCCACTTTTACAAAAAATTTCATTTCATATTACTATCAGTCTCCATGAAAATTTCCTAAAATATACGAAATATGCTAAGAAACCACCATTATAGTGAAAAATTTAGTTTTACAAATACAATCGCCTTTATACAGCTGAAGTTTAACTTACAAAATGCAAGTGAAATATGTGAGCGTATACGTAGTCACAAATATTCCTAAATTATAAATTTAAGAACATTAGTAATCATGGATTGATTCTAATTGATAATGTGTATGTTAATGATCGATATACACGTAAGCCTGTATACAATGAATAAACGTATATATGTATGTCAAAAGTCAAATAACAGAATCTGAACTGTAGTGTAAGCGTTCAATATACGTAACACTGGGGGTAATATAACATATATAGTGAGGTCTAAAATATGCATTCCAAATATTGATTCCACAGATCAAACTTCATTAATCAAATAAGAATATGGGGGTCTCCAGGCCGCAAGAATACAATATTCGTTGATGCTGGTTCAATTATGTAGGTGGATTATAAAATAATGGTCTGATTGATGCAAGTCCATGCCAGCATATTTACCATGACGAACTGAGTGACAAATACGAGGTGTATGTTACATTATTAAGATGGTACCATGGTGCTCATTTTGAATTTCATTTCAGAATGCAGCTGTTTCCATTTCCAGAAACAGTGAAAAGTTATAGGGTTACTTCAATATTCGGACATCCCCCAGCAGCGACCTGCAGCTAAACATGTCTAAGAAAATAATACAAGCAAGCTTATCCAATTTTTTCTCTTCCAATTTCTTGCTTTTTAAATCCTCATTTCCTGATCCCAACTTTGCAATCTGGTGTCTGCTCATTTGTCCGCCATATGTTTGGTTTCCAAACCACGTATTGCACCCACCCAAGCGGTCAGTAAACAGGAGTCGCAAGAAGCAGGGTGGACATGAGGGGTCACTTTATGAGTTGGATTAGGGCGACGACTGGTGGCTTAACTTTCCCTGTCAACATCCTGTGGACAAAGACACCACACTAACGCCATCAACTTGCACAGCATAGGCCTGTTGTGATCAGACAGGGATTTGTCCATGAATAAAGGCATAACCATCCACTGGTCAAAATATTAAAAACGTGCCAGCATTAAGATGGCAGGGTCAAGATGGGGAAATGATCTGATCATGGTTGGAATATTAATTCTATGGTTGAGTAAAGGAGGATCATGGAGCATGGTAAATCGTTATCCTAAAACACCATGGTGCAGACTCGAACGTGATGGTCAAACTTTTGATATATAGGTTGTTGCAACAACTGCGATTTACAAGACCAAACTTCGATCTCTGTTATAGTCTTTCATGTTCTTAGTGACAATGAAGGGAATGAAATATCACAAATGGGATGAAACTTTTTTAAATGTTTACGAGCCAGACAGATTAATAAGCTAGAAATGTCTAGTGATAAAATTTCAGCAGCCTTGATTATTAAAAAAAATGGAAACCTGAATAAAAAATGTTTGCGTTTTTGTAGAAAATCGACGTGCATTCTCAAATTTCATCCTAAAAGATGAAGTTTCATTTATATTCTGGACGTTGAACAAGTTAATTGTGAAAAACAACTTAGTTTTTTGGGTAAAACTTTTTATTTATAATTAAAAATTAGGTAACATGGTTACATTGCCATTGTAGTTGATGTTCTTTCAAAAATTACAATTATGCTTGGTAGTAGTGCTTGAAGCGGTAGTAGTACAAACTAATAGTTCATTAATGCATTTTTTACATTTAAAATGGCAATTTTTTTGGTTTCAATAGTGTCAACGTATTCTACTTAAATTTGATAGATGAAAATGTTCCATGAGACAGGGCTTCCCACATAATTTCAACTCTCTGGGTAGTGTGAAAGTTGCTCAAAAAGGACATCAAAGAAGTTGATTACAAACAGACAAATAAAAAAGCCTTTTGAATTTACTTTATCGTAAATTACAGAGTAGTCTCGGTAATTCGACACTATATTTCATAAAAACCGTCGGATTAACAGAACAGATTGCGGATGCATGTACATGTAAACTTTAAGCAATGAATATAGCCTACATGTATTTTGAAATGTATTCAAAATTCCAATCTTCGTGCATTTTCAAATTTAGCTTAATGTGGGACCTCAAAACCCCATAAGATAAACTGTGATTCATCTTAGAATTTCATCTGGATAGCATACATAAACCCAGCAGTAAAAAACCAAACATTGGTAATTTATCGACTGTGACAAACTGGAAATCCTTAAAATGAAATCAAGTCCATGCCAAATGCAGATGATGTCTGTGTTTCAGATGCGTGATTTACTAGGGCCATATCAAGAGGAAATCATCGCCATCCAAAGTTTATTTTAGAGGCAATTACCGAGTAAACGCTTACATGTAAACGAGCTTCTAATAACACAGATTTCAATCGCACGCTTCACATAAAAAAATGCCAGGCAATGAAAAACTAATTACGAAGCCTTGCTAGCTATGGCACAGACTGAGTTATTTGACAAGAAACCAAACCTTGTACGGCCATTAGTGGCAGGAAGTTATGTTTATGAAGACATTTTTCAATGTGAAGTTCAGAAAAAATAAAATATTAGAGGTTAAGCATAATCCACGCCAGCAATGTAAAAAAACTTTTTTGCTTCTATATGTAACCTTCTCCTGGGGTCACATATATATACATGTACATGTTGTACATGTGTATACATATAAATTGTAAAGCAAGTTTCAGATATCAGTGACATCATTGTTACGAGCAATTTCCATATAACTTGCCAGTGTTTTTTTAAAATATCAGAATGTTTCGCCTTGCATGGGTTCATCAAAAACTGAAAAATTTCTTATTAATTGGCCACAGAAGACGTATTAATTTCAAAATTAGTGGGATTGAGCACGCCTCCCTTAATGCTCCCATAATGCTAACCACATTGACAGCACTGTATGTTTTTCCAATGCGTTCTCGTTAAGGTAAATCAGTTGACGGGGCATTAAGGGAGGCGTGCTCAATCCCTCTAGTGAGTATAACGTACCGAATCAAAGGTCTGAAATTTGTTTAATTGGCTTATCATTATTTTTACACCGACCACAGCTATAACATGATAAACAAATCTTAAAGGCGCCTACATTTAATTAGGCCCTATCCATAGATGATATCAGTATTCTTGTTAAATTAAAAAAAAATGACAGTAATAAATGTCAGATGACTGCAAGACATGTTAATTAGCTAACAAGTACAGTAAATGCAGAAAAAACAATGTGGGTTTTCTTCCCTCAATGGGATATTGCAACACTCGTGCAACTAACTGTATACATCTACATGTACGTATACAGTGTAGCCTACATGTAAATTCAGAATTAAAAAACAATCTAATCTTCCATTTAAATGCATGTGCACTATATACACGTACGAAATGTACTAATGATTGCAGTACAAATGTCGCAGAGGCAAAATAAAATGTTTTCTATTATTCAAAACTGCTTGTACCGACAAGGATCTTTCCAAAAGAATAATGAACAAAGTTTAAGATAAAGATAAATTCAGTGTATACAAATATGGATGTCTGTTCTTAGTACATTAACAGGATGTCATATAAATTTTCTAGAAAATATTTACAGTATATTTCAAAGCCTTAATCCCCTTAAAATTTCAAGGACCCTCTCATACTACAAATTACCACAAGTATACATGTACATCACCAATACTATAATTACCATAGAATAAATATAATCAAAACCAGCTAGGACATCAAAATCTCATTCCAGTATAAAAACAGAGCAATTTTTTTCGCTATTTATAGTGAAACTTTAAAATACAATAACTAAAACATACAAAATAACAAGGGAAAGTAAAAAAAAGCTGTGAAAAAGTTAGAAAATGCCCCAACTTTATCGATTTTCCATCACAAAAGGGAACTTATATTTAGTCCAAATTAAATATACAGGAATCATTCATTGACTCACCATTAACCAGCTTCGTCTATAACCTCATACAGAGAATCAACAAAAAACAGCAAAGCGAGACTTACCTATAAAGAGAATGTTACGCATTATTAGTCAGTGTAACATGCTGTAACATGCATATTTCAGTAATTCAAATAAAATCGATGTAATGAGTATACATGAATGGTTCATCATTAAAAAAGTACAATGTAAACAATTTTAAAGAAAACAAAAGCATACATTTTTAATTAAACAAATCATTAGTGGATGGAAATAACAACGATTGAAATACAATGTTTGCCCACAACACATTTTCATAGCAATGCAAATTCATACAATATAAAATTTTGGATGCCCCTAAATGTATTCTTTCTAATGGAATCGCCTTTTGTACGACTTAAAATTAATTTTGCCTTTCGCCCTTCACGAATTTTGTTAATAAGACATGACTGACGAGCTGAACATACCATTGTGTCATTGTTAGTATTTGCGCGACAAAACATTGTGCATTCCCAGCAATGAGCAACGATGAATCAACAACAGCTATGATTACAACTACAAACACCGAAAAGAAGCTCCTCAGACAAAATGCATTTCATTCAGTTGAGATTGAGGAACAAAATAAGGGCGTAATTTTAATTGCAATGATGCGTTATGCATAGCGTCACGAAAAAAAAGCCCCTCTTAGTTATGCTTTGCATATTTAATACCCGTCTGACATAGAAAAATGTTGTATTTTTGGCAGTCATTGTTATTTCTGTCCTTTTGCTAAATGCTATTTTTACCAAGCGTAAAAAAACACGCTGGACGGAAGGTGAAATTGCACGCACATTTCAAAGAGAATGTGATTGGCCATTACAGTAATCAGCTGAAATACTTAATTAAGCAGACAAACTTGCGTGCATTTGCACAATACACATAATGATAATCTGCATGCGATCAATGTCATGGGCTTGTGGGTCAGTGTACAGCAGTGTAGGGTGCCCACATCATATTACCAATATCAGATAGCATCGAGCTGATTATTGCACTTGATCTCGGCATAACAAGTAAATTGCAAGAGTAAAACGTCTGAATTTGAGCCAAAACACGATAGTTATAATAAATATAAAGTGGTCACTTTACCAGGTTTACTGTATATAACAAAACTACTTAATAACTTTAGGTGCACGTTGCAAAAAAATTGCAATGGCAGTGTTTGTGAAGTTTAAAAATGAAATGTTAAGAATCATGAAAACAGTATAGAACAGAAAGTACAGTAGCAGAATTGCACCATTGTTTATACATGTAGTTATGATGAAGATCTACATGTACATGTATAACTTTATACTGTTTTCAGAATGTTTATTGCAAGGTTGTTCCTATAACACAAATCATTCAGCGTGCATAAAACTGACCTTCTCAAAAGTTTCCTACCGCATTTCCGCTAGCAATATATTTACAATAATTAACACGAAGACACAACAAGGCCATATTAATTATCAAATCTAAAATTCAATGTAATAGTATTACAACAATGGTGGTACGTAAACTGGGTAGGTTTCATACGAGACGGCAGTCATAATTCCATAAAATATCCCTATTAGAACTAAACAATTGTAGTTCTCGTAATTGTCCTTGGGTCTAGCTTGGCGAGCATATACACATTGTATATCCAGTATATGCTACAACCTTTAGAATACGAATCTTCACGATAATACGGAAGTCTTTCCAAATATCTCAACTTTTTGTTCAATCCCAATGGTTTGAGCTATTCACAAGTTTTAGTGTATATGTACAATGTACATGTAGGCTATACTATGCTACCGGAACCGTCGAACCAATTTTGCATTATATAGGGGGAACTCAGATAGCTGAGCGCTCCTGGACACTTGAGCACAATGAAAATTGAGCACTTGTGCCATGCATGCGCAATACCACTCGTTCGAAAATATTTCGTGCCCAACTGAGAAGATCTCAGGTCCACTTAGTTGTACACGAAATTTTTTCATACGAGTGATATTGTGCATGCATGGCACAAGTGCTCAATTTTCAATGTGCTCAATTTTCAATGTGCTCAAGTGTCCAGGAGCCCTTATGGAAAAAAGTGATTCCCAATTGATTGCGGACAAGATTCCCAATTGATTGCGGACAAAATTGTTTTCAAAAGAGTGCTATTTGTTCCAAATATCACCGAAATTGCGCCATTTTGTAAACATTTTGGAAACAACTTGTGATATTAGGTACAAACATCACTATTTTGCAAACAATTTTGTCTGCAATCAATTGTCAATCACTTTTTTTTTCCATAAGGGAGTGCTGCATGCAGTTATCCGAGTTTCCCTTGTAATTTCATTAAACTATTTTCTCAAGCTAAAGCCGTTAAGAAGTAGAAAAGATTATCTCTACAAGACAACATGTGATTTACAACGTAACTCCGGTGATGTAAAGTGCGTGTATTTGAAATCATAATAGTTCTTGGTTCTTTTGTTCTCCACTCAACGGTCTAAATTTGGGATTAAAATAGGAAGGAAGACCACCGAAAAATCTTACTAAAACGCTGGTCGTTATCTTCTGCACATAATGAACTGCAGCCTTATATCGTTGCAAACCCCTTTAAACGTACTCCTTTAAATGAAGAATAGCTTTCTTTAATCAAGTTCCATAACGGCAGCAGCTTGCTTCAAGTGATTTTATAGATCCCGTTAATTACTCTGTGCAAATCGTGCGACGCATTAACGCCTCAGAAAAGTGGGTATAGATGGGCTTATCTAAAACCCCCTCCAAACTGCATCAACAGCATCGATGCTAAAAAGCGACCCTGGATATTGACAAACATATTTGCGGAAATGTCGTCCACGAAGAACATGACATTGCAATTGCGTGTCTCTTGCGTTTTCCCAGATCCAAACACGACGCTGATAAGCATCGGTTTCTAAAACATGGATGTAAATCAAGCCAGTTAATTAACCAGATATCGAATTATGCGCATGCATCGGGGTTCTGCCAACTGGAACACGACTGTAACATGGAAATAAAAGAGAGGGGGGAATCCACGGTCTGAGTCATAGGTCCTCATTTGACGAGGGGGGTTAATGTAGCCTCCCCAACTCTCCTCCTCTAATACATGTAGTTTCCCCGAACAAAATCATAGATGGGACAAACTCCAGAAGATGATATGCGAAAAAAAAAGAAGACTATAGAGCTGGAACCCTGGATCAATGAAAAGCTGCCCCCCCTAATTCGGGGTTGAAAGGCAAGGCACACACAGGAGTGGGAGCCACTTCAAGCGATGGATAAACACGAGGGGGTGGTTGAGTGCCGTCCGCTTGCCAATGTCAATATCTTAATTAAAATAATGATTATTCCTCAATCAAGTGACACTGATAGACTCCTGGGCTATTGGAACTTTGAAATTCACAAAAGCTGGCACGTGGATGTTATTATAACGTGTCACCGTTATGTAAGGGGAGTACGTGCCGCACGAATGAGCATCGCACCATGATTTTACGATCTTTGAGGTGTGAAATGCACTAGGGCTAATCCAAATAATCACATTAAGTTACATCCGAAAACGCGACATGTCTAATATTTGCAAATCATGACTTTTCCACTGCTTGTCCGTAAGAATTTGGTATGATAGTGAAGCTGAAGTTGGTCAGATGCATGCAAATGGAAATTCTATAAGCATGCCACTTTTCACGTGGGAATTCCCAAGTGAAAAATCGCATGCGGTTTCATAGAAAAAAATGGGATTATTTAACTTGCTATAATGAGACGAATGAAACCCATGGCCGATCGCTCCAAGCCTCCAATTAAGGTAAAAATCTAAGGTTTAATTATATAGGGTTAAAATATAACTCCATGTTAGCTGTTTGTGTTGCACTAAATAACTCTTGATAACATTACAAAGGGTTATGGAATCCATGTTTAGCCATGCAGAAAACAAAATGGCATCCATCTCATTTTAGCCTAAATAATAGCCTGAGGTTATAACCCAGCATTTTTCTTCATTTTTTTTCTAGCCCTTGCTTGTGTAATGCAAATGTGGGTTAACCCAGTGTTATACAACAGGTTTACCCTATAGGTTATTCTTAACCTCTGTTGGTGTAATAAGCACTGACTAAATGAGACCCCAATTTATCATTGTGGCCTAATTTTAATTAGCATCTGTCATTAGTCCTTTAATACTATTTTATGAGACTATTATGAGATCTCACTGCAATAAGAATATAATATGAGTTATTTTCAATTGGGATACCAATGTGATGTTCCCTACTCTTATTAGCAGTGGGTCTCATACTAGTATTTTTCTCACTAGGGATCAGCCCTTGCAGGATGAGGCAAAGGTTGCAGAAAAAGGTTTGGTTGTCAGCAAAGGCAGATTAGAGAAATTACGACTAAAGCAAACTTTGAAACTTCTAATCCAAACAATTATATCCTAAAGTAAAACCATACAATACTAACTAGATTTTATCATTTGGTTAAACTTGCCCCATTGCAGAATGCAGAGCTATAGATTAAAAGTTACGTGATTCATAAAACCCATTTATGAGGATGTCTCAACATTATAAACACCGAGTAATAATCAAAATTGCGATGTTATCAATAAATTCCAAGCAATTGAAACAAATAGTCAATCCGACTAATTTATTCCCTATTTGAAATTAAACCAAAAGATCAAACCAAAAATCCCAGTTGGGAAAAGGGGGAAAAATGTCTGAACGTAAGTATGTCATCCTCCGTTGTTTCACGGCATCTCCAACAGCACTCTTGGTACCAATAACTTAAATTTATTAAAGTCATTGGTTTATAATCACAGCTGTCACCCTGTCGCGGAGTCCAATAGGGCGTGGAACAATGAAGCGTATGCATTGCAGGAATCATTTAGAAGAATAAATTATTCAGACAAAAACGACATCGACATTGAAATTACGCTTAAAGGTAATCACAAGTTACCCGAAGAATAAAATGCGAATACCAAGAACATTAATAAGGGTCCCAATGTTGGAAGACTTGAAACCGTATAGCTCGTCTGTCATAATTCGTAATGATAACAGATGCTTTCACAGTCACATCACCACTTTTATGTGCATGACGAAGATCACATTTTTAGCACCGGGAAACATAAATTAACCGAGCCCGAATCTTTTTTTTTTCTTCTAATAATCCCATCAAGATAAAATTCACTCCGAAGGGCGAATTGAATGAAAAGACGTGACAGACGAAAAGTGCGCTATTAATTTAATAAAAATCACACCGCCAGCTAAGGGGTTGGCATCCAAACGACTTCGTCATAATTACAAATAAGCTGCCATTTCCTTAACATTCCCCCTCCCATTCCTAGCTCCTTGGCAAAAATAAAGAGAAACTTGCTGCCTTTATTCTCAGAAATTCCTACACAACTCAAACAATAGGAGTCGTTCAGAATGCAATCTGGTAAATAAGCGAGCAGTTGAGATATGAAATTGCAAAAGACCTCCCACGCCAAGATGGCGGAAGATGGGGATTTTTGAGTATAAAAAAAGATACGCCAGAGGAAATCCTCAATAAAACTTTCATTCGTTTTATTACCGTTGCATTAGCCATAGGCGGCCAACGTTGAATCATGCTGTTCGTTCAGATATTAGCTAATTAAATTTCGGAGGAAGTTTTAAGCTGGAATATCAGGCTTTGAGATCGAGCATTAAACCAAACTTCCACGAAGCCCGTGTACTGCCACGTAGTAAACTTTTAGAAAAATTCTCATCTGAAATATTCATATGAATAATGGCATAGGCAAGAGTAGTACCTATAACTTAGATGCAGACTGATGATCAGTTTGTTTAGGTTTTTTTTTAAGTTAGCGGCAACCAATACTAAATGTGTGGTCATAAGGGCATCGTGGAGGGAAAACGTGGGATTATATAAGAGAGGAGAAATAAAGGATGAGATTGATTGGATTTCAATCAAATCTTGTTATCAGTCTTCTAATCCCTACGTGAAATTAGAAGCCCCCTTATTTGGGTTGTTAGTTTGCCCACATTACTTCCATGCTAGCAGTGATTGCCAGCCTTAAGGGGTAAATCGAACTCTTCTACCAAAATTAACATGTTTAAACTAGAATGGCGTTTCGTGAATGGGTATAAAATGTTAGTACATGTAGTTAGCACAAGTTGCATTACATGTCATTGAGTTGCATCTTTTTGATTTACAATTTTGATTTTTGTCGAGTTTCATTCCCATCATTTTTAAAATGTAATAAATAAAATTTGGCTTTAAATGAAAATTGAAACAACAATTGGAGAAATACCTAAATATTATATTGTTTATATTCCAAAAGAAATAGTTTAACGGCACGTACATGCATATCATAATACATCACCATCTTTAAAAAAAAATGTAGTCCTAGTGAAAAATCGCATTGCATGAGATCCCATTGCTTAATATAAAAGTATGACACATTCCATTGCTATCCTAATTGAAAATTATAAATCTTGTTTAGCATGCTCTTATTAGAGTGGGATCCCATAATACTCATAAAATCGTATTACACTGTATATGTATTAAAGGACTCATACCATACGGCCCCATAGAATAAAAACCCTTTGATACTGGAGTCTCGATTGTTTCCAATTCTTGCCTCACTAGTATAATTAGTATCTCGTTATTCTTATAATTTTTCTCTATGACACCGCTTGAGAATTTTTTACTTGGATTTTACAAGATTCAACATAGCTCAAAAGATGAACAAGATTCAAAATAAAGAGGTTGGAGGATGCTCCAAAAACTTAAGCTCAACTGCATGCAATGCCATCCATAACATCCTACAGGCCACGTGCTCAAAAAGCAATTGGCTCCATGGTAACAATTTCAACCATCCAGTTAAATGTAACATAACATTGCAACGTGGTTACATATTCTAATATTACATAAAAGTGAAAAACTCGAGCAACGTAATATCCTTACCCTGTGAAATCCTCCAAATCCACGCTGTTCTCCCAAGCATCGACATGTACGACCATTTTAAAAGGCGAGTGCCAACTGCCATGCAGCACGAGGCTGTTTGCCAGCTCGGGGAAATCCCAGGGTACAACCAGGCACATTACGCGATGAAAGGGGACAAGTAAAGAGTGTGATGGTGTAGGCACGCGACCGTTGCCTCACGTGGACGCAGAGGGGTGGCGCAGGCGTACCCCCACAGGCCATGCATGCACCTGAGACCTCATGGTGAAAGAGCAGCAATAGCACATGCAATCCATGGGCATGAAGAACAATTCACTGGAACCAAAATAACGATGACGTCATTTTTAATCTCCCCTTTTCTCCCCTTTTTTAAACGGATGCGTAACGCATTCCATTACTCATCCATCAATTCGGCCTTAGATGAATGGGTAAATTTACACGCAGGCCCAAAGCTGACCCTCTTTTTTTTTTTTCTCCTTTTTATGGCCAAAATGGGTTTTAAAGTGGGATTTTAACGGAGGCCGGCACCTTGCTGGGCCAATTTGTGATGGTATTTGCAGGCAGTAAACGCGAGTTAAGGAGCTGTGAATTTGAATATAAATGCAGGACCAGGACCTCGGGGGTTGAAGGGGGGTCATACGTTTTTTTTAGTAGATATGAGGGTGACACCTGATCACATTGGGTAGCCGAATAGGGGTTTAGAAACCAGCAAATAAGGGCCAGCAAAGGAAATTCGGATAAAAATTTATTACCATTTTATGCATTTCGTACCGTTTTCCTGTAATTTTTGGCGATAGTCATCAGATTGACAACACTGGTGCTTACTGGGGTAATACGAATTTTAAATCACCCCATCCCTCCTAATAATGAAGATTTATGAGTAGGCCCAAAAAGCCCCTCTCATAAAACTGAGTTTAATATAACGCTTATCGTAAAGAGGTGAACATTCACCAATGAATATCAAGGATTGAAATGCATACTGTAGCCTAAATGTCCTGTGCTGTCAAATATATGGAGAAAAAAAATCAGTCAACATGTCCAACGTCCGGAGTTTGCAACAAAATGTCAAATCAAGCTCCCCTTACCTGCAAGTTAATATAATACCATAAAATAATATAACAAATTACAAATAATGAAATTTCAACTTGTATATCAGATACCAACAACTCCGATAACTATATATTGATGCAAAAGTCTGCTATGCATTTAAATTTTATACCAACTAAAACATTTAAGGATTGCCAAGGTGTCTGCATACATCCCCTTGAAAGGAAAATCAGAATGTTCAAATGTCAAGCTAA
Source organism: Xestoiulus laeticollis (assembly GCA_034698905.1). NCBI lineage: Eukaryota > Metazoa > Arthropoda > Diplopoda > Julida > Julidae > Xestoiulus > Xestoiulus laeticollis. The sequence continues at coordinate 1,712 of JAQGCC010000237.1, read as the reverse complement.
TAAGGCAAAAGGAGCAATAGACACGTGTTATATCATGGATGACATTCAAGAAAAATGCTGATGCCACCAAAATGCCTCCTCTATTAAATGTCATCCAATCACCACCGTCATCATACATGTATACACATCCATCAAATGTTAAAGGGAAATAACTGAACAAGGGCACCTATCCAAATTCCGCCAGCACTTTGCCTCTTTGAAATGCATCACCCTTATACTCCATCATTCATAATAAGGCAAGCACCATCATGAATATAAATTTTGGAGCCAGCTCATGCATAGCCAAACTAAAAATTATTAAACATTAATCCATTTTTTTAATCTATACAAGAACTGTCGTGAATAAACATCAGGATTAAAGAGGATTTTTATTCAGTCTACACGAATTTAACTTTGAACGGCCCTAAAACGAGGATTACACTATATAATATATCCTTCTATACATAAAGGCCGGTTAAATATGTATTCACGCACGAATCTCCAACAATTCGTCCTAATTAATTGGCAGCTTAGCTTAAATTTAGCAACAGGGACCCAAAGGAAGGAGATTCATGATCCTTTTCTCACCATCTCATTTATTTCTATATTGCTGAAGAGGGATGGGAAAGGGTTAATGATTTCTAATTTGGCCATCGAAAAAGGTAGCAGGAGACCCCTATAAACAATGAGTGTTTAAATTGCAGGAATACCACAACACTTTGCAAGCATTACACCGAAATGGCAAGCGTCAATCAATAAACGCGCATCCTCACCTTGATTAAATCAGCAGGGTAATTTATGCATTGTCACGTACGGCAATGAATAACTATAAGCTTACAAAACATATTCCGCGTCAGCTGCAGTAAAAATAAAAGTAGATAAAAAACATTAAATAATAGTGCCCTTCAACTGCGAAATAATAAAAAAGAGATAAGCTTATCTTCGGAAGAAGCAACGAATCATATAGAATGCCGGATCAAAAACAAACGAGCGTGTTTTTATCAAGGATGTTACATCTCAATTCTACAGAGATGTAAAGAGAATTGAGAGTTTAAACGAAAGAAGGCAACATGATAATTAGGACTTCTCAGGAACGCCTGCACTTTTTTTTTCTTTTCCCAAAGGAAGCAAAAAAAAACGTATAATGTACCAAAAACGTAATCATCAACATTCATAATATTAATAGAATTGGGCAGCACAGGCAGCACAGATTAGGGCATTTGCAACTTTAATGAACAGGCGAGGGGCGTTCGAAAAGTTAGCCAAAGTCAAATCAGGCCATTCAATGCTGATGAAAATTTGGAAAATAAAACATGTTGTGAAAAAAAACCCAATTTTTTTATCTAAAACCCTTGTCGAAGGATCAGTAAGCTCTACTGAACTTATATTTGAAACTATACAGACCATACTGATAAAGACCTGTGTAAAAGAATATCTCTCCAAAAGCATAAATTGTATACCAGCCCGACTTGGGACCCAGTGCGAGCTGTACCGACTTTCAGTAAATATTTTATGAAGTAGCAGCTTCAGTAAGAGCTGATATCAGTTGATAATTGGAACTGTTCTTTACTAATCATTCGTCCAGGGATATAGTTTTTATTTGCACTGCGACATGTACGGGGCTTGGTTGTAGCGCTGCACGAAGGCCTATAGCAATAAGGGTACTCAGACAACTGAGCATATATTTGAGGAATGAAACGGCTCCTCAAAATTTTTTATTTTTCGAATTGCAC
>JAQGCC010000236.1:0-46556 GCA_034698905.1 Xestoiulus laeticollis | reverse complement strand
AGGCTCGATTGTGATCATATGAAAACCACTTCTTGCAATTTCAAGTTTATTTTAGCTTTTCTTGTTAATTAATCGAAGTAGCAGATAAAATGTTAAAGACCAATTAAGGTACTTTAATGTTGATTGATAACCATAAAGCTTCCCCACTATGGCTTCCCAGAATCCTGTAAAGCCTGAAATTTACGAAAATCCTTTAGGCTAAACTTACATAAAAGCCTATTGAAAATGTAAAACATCTTCTGCTAAACAAATTGGCTTTAAAATTTCACTTAACCATTTTTCATAAAATGGTTTTTTTGTACTACATTTCCATCATACAAATTCTCTGTATAGTGACCATCTGTCTATATGTACAATGACCAGTGTGTGCCATCTCTTTTGCAATTTTTCCATTAACAATATACCTAATATATAAAGTGACCAAAGTCAGGGAAAATTTAGCAAGAATTCTAAAGATACTGGCAGGGTAAATTTAGAGTCACATAGGGTACCCATTGGAGTCTAGTCACATGTAAGTACATGTATTAGTTCGTGTAAATCTGCCCTGACATTTTTCATACCACATCATGAATAATTTTCCTTCAGTCCATATTATGACATTCTTTCCTTGATTTTAAGATTTCGGAAATTATTTTTTAAAAATGCCAACAGTTTTATTGAAAATGTACAGGTTTTACTAAATGATAATTTGAATTTTAATAATATTTTTGTAAACTCATAGTAATAGATTAACTATCTTGCATTTGTAATATTGTTTAATCAACAATTCATCGTTTAATCATGCAATACGGGTTATAAAATATTCTAATTGTTACGAGCAATTCATTTGAAAACCTGAAAAGATCTGGAAAGTTGATTTTTGCATCATAAAATTGAAATGTTGTTTCTAAGATCTGTTTGTTACATTGAATTGATTGATCCGTAATGGTTAGTTAAGCTGGGTATAGACTGCTAGATCATTGACCCATGTTTTGAAACGATCTTAACACGTCATCTCCAGTTCAGAAATTTAGTTCTGCATAATTACAAGTCGACTCGAAATTCACCACCTCTTTTATCTCCGCACAATATTGTTACTTTCTGTAATGGTGAATATCCAGTTTTTTTTAAACGTAGCCTTTTCGAAGCTGCGACCTAGAGCAACAGGTTGATTCGTCTAAGGAAAAGAAAACTACAAACCTTTGATACTAATAAAAACCAAGTTATAAATCTCTAAGTGTAATTATGCTAATGAAAAGTGGAACACCAAACAATTTTTGTTTATTAATGTAGTCTGCTATTTTAATATTAGATAAGTTTCTTAGAATTTTAGTAGTACAGGTGCGTGATATATCTTCAAAAATATTAATCAAGTTTACTGTTATTAAAAATGTTAAGATTTTATAGATTTTTAATAATACATGTATAAAAAATTGAGCTAAATACAGAAAATATAAAAATAATATACAATAAAATAAAAGAAAATATTTTCTCGTTTAAAACTAATATAAAAGTTTGATGATTCTGAAAAAAATATAATTTTAAAACATATCAAACTTTTATACAATAAATGGCACATTTTGTTATGTTACAGTATATTTATTTGATAAAAATAGACATGTTCATGTATATGACAATACAAAAATGATATACCATAAATGGAACAAGTATGTTCTAATGTGCAAATAGTATAAATATCTAAAACAACATTGTTGGGACAATATTCTGTAAACATGAATATAAAGCAAGAATAATGTATACTTGGTTGGTTTAAAAGGTGTGTGTGATTAGTTAAATACTCATTCACATAATTTGCAGACCTTGGATGAAAACCATTACAGATATTCTGTCTGGATTAAAGCAGTTTTCTATTATTTCTTCTCTTTAAAATTGTTACTATCTTACCCTTCTTTCTTATCTTACCGTGGTACAGTCATTGAAACCGTTAAATAAACGCAAATGAAAAACCCAAGTGTACTATCAACATTACTTTCACGATTTCGTTTAAGTTTATATGTTTTGGTAGCCAAAATCAAGCGAAGGACTAATTAGATAGTGAAGCTGTCAGAAGGACTACTTGTAAGGCTGAGGCCTTCACAAGAAATCAGTGATGAACAGACGTTTCATTTCACTCGTAAATTATGTGAAGGACAGCAGAAGTAAAAACAGCAGGTATACAAAATGAAAACGAAAAACTAATCTATGAAATCCCAGCATTTATATTTTTATCAACAGAAAAAAATTTACAGAAATATCGTGTATAGGGAGTGATTTTAGGTTTAAGTTTATCAATTATTGCCTCTTCTCGTAGAAAACATACTTGAATTTTAAAATAAGTTTCTACTTTCTAATCTAATGTAAATGATAAATAATTATTGAGCTTTAATTGCCATGATTAATACAATGTTTTTTCTAGCAAATAGGTTCTGCATCGATGGGTTATTATCAAAAAAATTAGAGCAAGGTAATGAAATAAAATGATCTTAAATTAAATTTTGCAATTAATGGGAGTAAAGTCATCTTTTTTACTGAAATGCATTTTAATCTTTAATTTGGAACTAATTAAAATATGAGTTACTGAAGAAACATACAAACAAATGCATTGTTAAACATTTATTATTTATGGCTTAGCTTCCATATGTAGATCAAGGCAATATAAAATGAAAATAAAACGATATTTAGTCAAGTTTTAAAATTAATTGGAATGCAGTCACGTTTTTTGTAAAAAATTGTTTTAAATCCTTAATCTAAAGTAAAACGTTTTTTAATTAGTGAAATGAATGAATTATTCTAAAATTTAACTATAAGTTAAACTTATACCGTAAGTTAATTATGATTTTCTTAAAAAACAGTTGTAACAAACATATTAAGTCAGTTATCAGAATGCTGATGTTTAGAAAACTTTCAGATACCATATTATTATATATACCATAAATAGCTAAACATAATTCTAGAAAAATTTTTTTTCATATAAAGGCGTGAAACTTAAGAACGCATTGTTAATACGTATTTCATGTTTTTATTGTACAAAGGAGGCATCAAAGATTCATTTTTCTCGTAGAGCTGGATGCACAGGGAATACATGTTGACATGTTATAAAATCGAATAAATTTTATAAATTGTTTTTCTTATGTTGAAGGCTTTACGATGACTGACTAAACGTTTAATCGTACCCTGTATCCCATTGCATGAATTAACTGTAGTAAATTCACCTAAATTCCAAATCAGATCATGAGGATTTGAGGTTCGATTTACAACCCATTTATTTCAAAATAAATATTTAATTAAACTAAGAAGGTTTCAGAATAAACTGAACTTTTGCAACAAAAACAACTCGAAAACTAATTAAATCGGGTGGCAAGAACAGAACAAAAGAAAAACGTTGTTAAAACACTTTCAAAGGATTTCGCAGATGTTGAAGAAAATCCTCAAGACGATTTTAAATAAATTAGCTAACAATAAAAGGTGAAAGTAAGGAATAAAACGGTAAATGGGATTAAACCCAAATTTATCAGTAACAACCCTGCATTAGATTAGATGCGTGGATTAGATTTAACCTGCTAACCTCATAGATTTCTCTTCAGAGTACCATTTCTAATTAAATTCATTTTCGTGCAAGTAGGAAGCAATTTGCATAAAATTTGAATACAGATATGTATGGGATTTCTGCTACTAGTGTCATATAATGAGCAAAACTTATAGGGTGAAGGCTTGGCTATCAATTCTTTCAACTGGATTGCGAACAGAGATTGCCAGTTTAGGCATAGTTGTCTCATCCAAAAATCAGGATCTTATAGTTCATGTCTAATCTTTTTTTATTTCGTGAAATCGTATAAAAAAAAAATTCAATACCATGCAAGTTTTATACAATAAGTACACGAAGACCTGAATCTGTCGACAGGAATCTGACTATCACCATTTTGGCAACGTGCATCCCCATTACATGGTGACTTTAGGAAAGCGTGACTTGAAAGTGATGGGGAAAAGGATTTAGGTTTAAGTCCTAAAAAACATGGCACAACTTTCTTAAAACTTAATTTCGTGTTGCTTTTCAACGAATTCTTTGAACCCTTCTTAAGCAACTTTCTTTAATTTTTCAATAAAAAAAGAAGCAAATACTGCGGTTTTTAGCTGAAGTGAACGCTCGAGGGTTAGATATTTATGGTGAGGAAAATTTAGAATTAAACAACCTATCAAGTAACCCCAAATTAGGTAATCTTGCATGGCCTTTTATTGCGTGCTGCAGTACGAATGCACCATTCATATGGTACTGTTGGGGGTAATTAAAACTTACATTGACCCTACCCTCATTGTTGTAAATCATTTTTTTTTCTGTAGTTTTTAATATGTGTTATATATAAAACCCATTTAACAAAGGAATCTCCAGTTATAGCATTTTAAATTGACAAACTAATTCGCACCAATGAATTTAATGACACATTAATGTCTAAACTTTTAATAATGTTGCTATTAATTGCGATGAACAAAACTATTGTTTTAAACTTGAATTTCTCAGTAGTTTTTTAAATGGGAAATGTTCGCGTTTGTAAGAACCCAATAAATTTTATTCAATGTAATGAAGATGTTATTTAGTTTACCCTTACCCCTTTATGGAGTCGTTTACCTTTGTATAACAATATAAATTATCAGTTCTACTTTTGCTCTTATTTTCTTGAAATTACCCAGAATTTTATTAAAACTTTTTGAAATTTTTTTGAAAATTGATTTTACATTCTTGACAAACATTTATGCACGTTTATGGAAATTACATGTTAAAAAATACGATAGTTACCATCTTTTTTAAAAAAAAATTCAATGAAGACAAAAATATAAATAGATGCTTCTCAAAATATAATTTTTTTAAACATGCAGCAAATTAGAAATTTATTTTCTAAAAATAGCAATGGATCCAATACATGTATGTATCGCTATTTCATATACAGTATATGGCGTTTTATGTCATGGCCCATATAAGGAAGAAAGTATGGACATATAATGTATGTATATAGATGTTTATTAAAATACAGAAATTATTATTAGAAAACTTTCTATATACTAAATATTAATGTGTTATTTTTGTTTATTTTTCTGATTAACAACTAAATAATTTTTTTTAATGGTGTGAAAAAGTGACAACTAAGCACTTGTCTTTACATTATAACATGTTTGAAAAAAATGTGACAAATGTAGTGCCTCGTTCTTATTTGGTATTCACAGACTATTGTATCTTATACGGAAATGTTGAATTTTTGTTCAATTTTCCGGATGTTTTGGATTCACTTACCCTCTCTTTCTGTCCTCTGAATCTTATTAGGGTAGCTCACAAAAGGCAACATATCCTCTTGGCAACATAAACATAATATAATATGCAATATCAATATGATTTCCATTAAATAAAGAAACATGATATGCTGCATTTATGAAATGTTAAATGTACATTAGACAAATTATTTTGATGTTATTCTAAATCTTAATTTAATAAAGCTGTATTAGTCACAAGTATAGCATTGTTTAAATTTTCATAATTCAGGGTGAAAATGACGAAATTTTGAATGATTTACAATTTTTATTCGTTTATTCATTAACATTTCGGAAACCTTTATGCTGCATTTATTTTTTTAATTATGGTAAACTGTAGTTGTTTTATAAATAAATGTCTATGGCTTTTTTTCTTTTATTTCACTGTTTCATAGCCGAAGGTCAAGCTGCTCTAAAAGTTCATATTTTTATACATCTGAAGTTTTACCATAATTATAACAAAAGTTTTTCATTGTGAAATGCAAGGTAAAAGTTTTATATACAGTACGTGAATTCATCTTAAAGAAAATTTCGAAAACAATTAAGTTATTGAAAAGAAATAAATTAGTATTTATTTTCTTGTTTCAAGATATTTTTAAAGGAAGTTAGGCTTCATTGCAATTTTGACCTTAAAACTTCGCTTCACTTCACAAAAACAGTTAAAAGCATATTCTTCAAATTAATTTGTACATATACTTGAATGATTTTTTAAATTGGTACAGCACAATACAATCTAGAAAAACATACTGGTATTAAGTTCACAGGTTTAGACAACATTAGTATAGAAAATAAACTTTCAAGCTCACCCTGTATAATTGGGATCACACCGACCTGGAAATGTCAGGGAAAGTGGATAGACCTGGAATAGTCAGAGATTTGAAAAAAAATCAGGAAAATTCTGTGAATAATTAATGACAAAAATTCTCTAACATCTTAGTTGGAAATTATCGTGTTTTTTAAATTCATATACACTGTATGATGAAGGAAATAATGTTTTAATAATAGTTTGTGTAATTCCAAGTTGAATTTTCATAACATATTGTATAAATTATTTTTAAAAAAAAATTATGTTAAAAATTACTTTGAGAAACATGACAATAAGTTGTTAATTATTTCTAGTTAATTTTTACGTATCAGAATGGTTTGGTAAAATAAAGTTAACAATTTGGTATAGTCATGGAATTTCATTTCTGTGGGAACCCTGTATAAACTCAATTACGTGCGTTTTAGAAAGAATAACCTGGATATCTTAAATTTGTGCCGAAAAATGGTACAATAGGATAAAAAACCATTTCATCCTTCACGATTTAATATAGGCACCCTCCATAAAACCGCATATTTTAATTGGATTTAGGTGCCTTCCTTCTTGTAATACGTTAAAGACAATTTTTAATTCTTTTTTCCATTTTCAAATTAATCATTTTCATTATACAATTTAAGTCTGTTACGAGTGTCAAAACAACATATATGTTGGTTCATTTTTTCCCATCTAATATGTATTTTTATCTTCAAAACTAAGCTAGAATATAAGCTTATACTTAACATGCCTCGTAAATTGGAAATTATTGAAATTGTTACTTCTAAATAAGAAGCCGGTTGGAATTTCAGGAATACCGGTAGTAAAATAATAGTATATAGAGCTACCTTAAAGGTTCATGAACCGAACTACCATCGGGTGCTCAAAGAAGTAAAAACCTATGCAATAAGATTGTAAAAGACTTCCTTTCAAAAAAGGCCTCCTATGGGGTTTGTGGATTCATCATAAAACAAGATATGGGCGTAAAAAATCAAATACTAAAACTGGACCCTGTTTGTGATGGGACACCCGTGTACATCTAGCTCATTCTGTTTTGTTAAGGAAATACATGCACAAAAACTTGTAAGAATTCAGTTTTACTTTGCATGATTGCATTGCAAAAACATTGCCTAGTGTTTGAAGGCTGCAATCATCTTAGACTAATCGAGGTTAAATTGTTAACTAATTTACTGTCAATTGCTGATCTATCTGATTTTTCCATCTTGCACCGCTTGTGCAAATTGCAATTCATTCCTACTCGCTTTTTTTACAATACGTACATCCCCAAGAATAAAATGCTGTTTAAGTACCACTGAGTATAAAAAATAAATTCCTAAGCTGTTTGTAGAATTATAATGGAACGAAAATAGGACTAAGGTATTTTGTTTATATTACAACTCTTCTTTCTATAGAAATAAAATATTCTTTCTATTTATTGGTGCATGAAGATGAGCATTTTTAAATATAATATGTCTGGAATTGTTTCAGGTTGAAAATCGGTTATTGCACTATAAAAAGTTAGGAAATTGGCTTGAAATTCGAAAAGTCTGAATTAGAAATATAATTTTTCAAACATTATAGTTTATTAGTAGAAGTACTGCATTGTCGAATTATTACTTATTATTTCCTGTTTTCAAAAAACAATTCATAATATTAATTTTTTAATTTTCACTATTAATTTCCCCTATTAGCACTTGACTGATGTTGAACCTTAAAATCCCTGACATGTGCTTGTTTTTTTCCAGAAAATGTAGTCTACTAGAAAATAACTGTTTTAAACTTTGAGAAATCTACTATTAATTTTTTTAGGAAACCAACATACCGAAATGCAGGAGAAAGTATAAATATTGGTTTTGAGTTTACTTTCAATGTATTTTTCAAACTTTTAATGCATATTTGAACTACATGTATGATGCAACTTTTTCATACCAGTATTTAAAAAACACCTGTAATGTTAAAAATAAGGGACTGTATAGTGTTTAATGATTGAATAGATTATTACTTTTCTCATCTTCATCTGTATAAAGTACATGTATATAAGTAAATGAATACAAGCAGTTATTAAAAATGAGTGTGTAAATTATTGTAGATGCAATTTCCAAATAGGATTCGCTCTAATTCAGCTAGGAAAGCAGACCTACTTCATGGATCTCAAATTTAATAATAACCTTGGTTAAAGGTGCATTTAACTTAGTGTGTTTGTTATTTAAATATCATTTTTTGATGTGGTGACACTTGGTGTAACCTTAAATAGTGCCTCGGGTGTGAGGGGAAATAGTTTAATTATCGTATATACCTTTTATAGCAACATGTAATTATTATCTGCTTATGTTAATTACAAAATGAAATGCCTGGAAGGCTACAAATCTCTGGTGTGCATGTACAGTATGAATTTCCTCTGGAATCAAAACGGTGTGAATGAAAGGTTATTTTAATCTAATGTATCCTATATTGGACACATGTAGTGTATATTACATGTACACTAATTTAGTATATACTAAGCTGTACTAGTCACACTGTACATGCTGTATATACCATTAAATTATGTACTATACTACATTATATATGCATGTAATGCAGCATGTATAATAGAGACCTACTACACATGCCTAAAATATTCTTGGCTATACATGTACTAGCTAGTACATGTATAGTGTTCATATACATGTATGTTCAAATTTTGAAATGCCCATATATGGATTTATGAGTTTAGATTCATTTCTGGGCCTTACAGTTGTATACATGTATAATTTTTGCACCCCAGGTTCTACGGATTTAAATATACAAACTACATGTACCATTCAACTGCATGCACACAAAATATATCACGGAAAGTACATTGAATTTCTTTGTGTATTTCTATCATTAAATATATTTTTTATTAGTACCCATTATTACCAAATCTTAACTCGATTAGTATGATATAGCTACAAATCATTTTATCATTGCTTGATCATTGTCATGGGAAATTTTAACATTACCTTCTAGGAATCTACTTTCATATTAATATATGGTTTTTAAAGATGACAAAACCGAAAGTATATTTACAAGTAATGGTTCTGAGCATTAAATATGGAATAATCTCGACAATATGCCAGCCCATTTTGCCAAAATAGAGCATGGAGTACCCATGGTTGTCCCCAATTTTTACCACCTATTTTTTATATCTCAAAATTAATGCGCCCTTCCTAAGCATCCTTATGGGTTTCACCGCCCTAAATTATGTACAATATGGAATTTAATGGTACCTATATGGATGAGCGCCATGTTGGTTTAGATAGGATGCACCTGTGTCTTCTGGCCTAGTTTTACATGTGGGATGCTTACGAAATTGACAATCACAAACATTCAAGCTGAAAAACAGTGCACAAATTTGATTAAAAAAAAGGCCCATATGCTCTCAGTGTACAGTTACACTTTTATTAGTTGCATTTCAACTTCTTGAAGATTACAATGGGTTTCAAAAAAGGGTTAAAGTGGACTTGGAGAACCTGAATCTACGGTCTGAATAGTAAAAGGCTGAAAGAAAAACAATTTTCCAAAGGTGTAGCAATAGGTTACACTAAATGTTATTTTTTTTGCAATGCTAACTGATATACTGATAACTGATTTAGAGGAAGAAATCAAAGAATTTTTTTTCCGATTGGTTTCTATAGTCAAGAAATCATGATATGCTGTTTGAAAATTTGCGAGAAAATCCATCCGAGAAATTGAATATTAAAAGTACATGTATGTGTTAATGCTGCTATAATGTTGCATTAATGCTCATGAGAAGCATTTTATATGTTATGAAATATTATTTTGATAATTGACTTCTCAACTTAGCTTTCCCCTTTACCGTTTCGGCAATTATAGTATAATTTATTGCTTTAGAAAATCTGAAATGTGCGGTTTCAATGAAAGAAAGGTATTGATTAATGCTGTTTTTTTGTATGTGAAACGTGCAAGCAACTACTGTATTTGTTTTGTGAGCGCTATTTTAGAGATTTTGTGCAACTCCCCTTCTGCCTTCAAGATAAATCACAGTGCCGAATTATGCAAAATGTTTAAAGGGTTTGAAGAAGGTTACACTGAATTTGTCCAAACATATGGCACATTAAAACTTGTTCTATCAGAATAGTATTTTTACTTTTTTTTCCCATTTAGACAATATGATTCTGTAAAATAAGAGAGATGTTATGAAATGCATTTTTAGAGTTATTACAATATGCGCAAATGAATTTGATGTTGACCTAACTGAAATTTAGAAACTACCTGTAAATGACTTACTTAGTGATAGCATAACAGCGCCACATTAATTTACATCACGTGTTCAGTGGCCATATCGTAACGGCGCTTCATTGAAAAGCCATTCATGATGCGTTGCTTAATTCACTTATATTTCTGGCTTGCAATAGCCTGTTCTTTATTCACATTAAATGGTCACTCTATTTATTACACCAGGAATTTGTCCGATTTTGATTTCCCCTAAGACAATTAAAACCGTACGTGACCGGGGTTGCTTTTACAAGAATTTATTCAATTCTACTCAATGCAAACCTTGATACATGTCAATAATTCATCAAGTAAAATCAATATTTTGAAATACAACATTATTATTTTTTTTTAATATATAGTTGCAAAATAAATTCGATGATGTTAACCTACTGACTGATTTTCTTAAGGGTGTCAAGCTGTCATAAACAATTTTTTCATTGTCTTCGACTCAGAAATATGAAATAGCATTGTCTTCATGTTATATAATTACGTAATTATAAGCTAAAGAAAAATTCTAAACAATTCTTGTCCAAAATACGATAACATGAGAAAATGTTTGAAAATTCAACTATAATGTATTGTTTCTTGTCGACTTTTTAGTTGTTGAATAAAACTATAAATCTGGAAATGTTTTAAACAATATACATTCTTAATAAACTACAAAATTACTTTAAACTTGTCATAAAATGAAATGAAAGTTATATAACATACGTATGTAATAATTTATATGTAATTGCAATGATATAATGAGATTTTATTTCAACACCAGCCTAAACAACAGTATTATTTTTCACGATTATTGTTATTGTATAAAAATTAAGAAATGATATTTTATGTTCAGGTTAATGTATCTATGCATCTTCAAAAAACGCTTTTGCTAAATGGTTTGCTTCAGCATTAAATTACACACAACCGTGAATTAGTGACAGGGATGCTATTATGTTAAGTGACCGTGCTAGCAAATCTTATATATACATAAAATATTAATACAAAAATAATGGTCAATTAACTTTAATTGCAAACAGGACGATATTACATAAAGCTTGGCATACTTTGCTAATGTTTGCTATCAAAAAATCACATTTTATTTTATTAAAGAAGTCTACGTGTGTAATAATTAATTTCACGCAAATACACTTCAGTTTTAATTCAAAGAATATAGCGTGATGTTGAGATTTCTAAAAAAATGTCAGAAAACAGGATTTTTTGGGAGGAGTAGATTGCTAAGTATCAAATAATTATCCAGTCAAGAGTGGAATCATACAAAAAATAAATCTTTGTATAAGTGAAAGTTAAAATACTTGTCCTGACCGAAACTTCATTCAAGACCGCAATCATTTTTTATGGGTGTTGCCTTTTTTATAAACTAATGCTAATTTATTTTACAAGTAATACCAATGAAAATTTAGGGTTGGTTTTTACAAAAAGTTAACACTATGATTGCATTTAAGTGATCACCAAATACTTAAACCTCGCCCTAGACAGTGAACACATTGACATGTAGGTAAGTCAGGGCTATTAAACTAACAATAAAACATCCTTAGGTACTATTTCTATTTAACAAATAGCATATATCCTTTATGCTAAAAATTAGTCATAATTGGGGTGCGGTAATTATGGATCTTAATAATATAAAAATATTTAAGAACATGTCCAAAAAAAACCCATTTTTTTTACTTTAACGAAACTTATGATTTGCATGCAAGTCAACAGCCTGTTTCTTTGAACCTTATTTCTCTATCTATAGAAAAATGCACCCTCTTAATGCATATTCATAGTAGTATTCACTAGGAAGAAGTGGATAATGTTGTGGCTGAAATAACATCATGTAGGCGGCTGAAGATTCACTCACTCATACACGCACACTCATAAGAAAATATGTATTACGGAAGTTATAAAAAAAGTTGACAGATATTAGCCATACAGCATTACCTACTGTTGCTAAGTGATGAACTCACAGGTTTGCACCAATTAAATATAATTAAAATAATTTTCAGTCGTGACAGTTGTACGATTGTCGTATGCTATAACAACATGAAAACTAGTTAGCAATTTCATAAAACTTATAAAGCATATAAGGAATGTGGACAATTTTAAAATTGAATTCACTGAGCATAGCTTATCAAAATTATACTGTATCAATACAATATTTAAAACTGATGAGTTTAAATTAATAAATAATTCACTGATCTTTGCCTATATAAATAATATGTAACATAACATGAATGCAAATGTAAAAACGTTAACATCTCTGTTGAAAAGGCCATAATTTATATTATGTTTATAAAATTCCAATTTCAAATTGTTGACTACTCTTTAATAATAAATCAAATGTATTGCATAATTTAAAATATGGCTGTTGTATATTATAATAGATGCAATGATTTATGTTGAAATTGTATTAAAACACATTGATTTTAGATACAGTATATTTGACCTAGATGATATTTATCAAAATAATTTATTGAATTGGTATAATAATTCAAGTGCGATTTTGAAATGACAACATATTTTTTTAATAAATCATTGCGTGCTTTCAAACACAAATTATGCGTCTACAGTACATGTACATGTATATTAGTCTGAAATTCTTTTGAAGTTTTAAAAAGGGCTGTTTTTGAATAAATCATAATTTTTAAAAATTCTGACTTCAAACTCACAATACAAAAAGTACGATTACCATTAATCAATTTTAGTCATATAAATAAGAAAAGTAAGGAAAATGGTCTTTTTTCAGCACCGTATTTATATAGGTGAAAGTTTTAACCTAAATTCATTTTCAAAATAAGTTTTTCAAAAATGAAAACTTAGAATATGTGCAGTTGATCTTCAATATGTTTTTGTCACATACATGGGAACTAGGTTTATAAGATTAATGTTATACTAGCTGTTATCAGTCTTGACTAGTGTACATTTAATCTATAATAAATTTACAAACATAACATGTTTTATTTTCACATATGAAATATTTAATGTAGTTCGAAAACATTAAATAAAAATGTACTTTGTGCATCAGACATGATAACAACACAACATAGTTTTCTGAAGTGATGGTTTTATTTATCCTAAATTTAATTGTGTGTGTAAATAAAAAAACAACAATTTCCCTTTATTTTAACACAAGCATTTTCAGGATCATTTCTGTGATAATTTCACTCAATGAAATTGAGTTTAATAGCTTATCATAAACGCATCTATATAAAAACTTTATTTTAAACTTACATGTGCATATCTGCAAACTGCCTAACATTTTTAATGATATTGCTTATGATTTACACGAGAAACCTCTTTTTATTTAAATATAATGAGAGGATTTTTTTACAAACCCATTTTATTTCATTAAAAAGTGGACATATCGTGACATTCCCGAGTACTTTCGCTCAATAATTGCATACCATGTCTTAAGACATCCACTACGAGTGTTTGGTTTCGTTAAGGAAATATTTAAATGTTCTCATTTGGCAAGACGTATGGTAAGATTTTTAGCGAATCGCAAATTGCTATTCAATTTCACGTAAATCTCAAACGCCGGTAAAGTACCTCATTGGATGAGAGAGTAAGAAAAAAAAATTTTCACTTGCAAGTAAATTGGATCACATGGGCATCATAACTGGTCTGATGCGAGGAACACGTGACTCCCTTACCTGCACTTTTTCAAAGGTGTCTTCATGGAGGATTTCGTATGGAAACCTAAATAACGGTATTACACCGCCTCAGGTCAGCCAAATTTCCTTTATAAGGCGCAAGATGAAGGCAAGAGAAATCATTCCAACATCAACTTCTCTCTTCTAACACAGTTTCATTTCTCCAACACTTTTTCGTGAAAAAGTGAGCTTTGGTCATCCCTAGGATACTTCTTGGAGTATATAAATACGTGAAGAAGTGAATTTCAAATTCAGTTTCTTATACTTGACTCAACAAGTCACATCTTGCAGGTAAGATATAATCATCATAGACTCAGGAAAATCTTATGTTAGATTTTTTCTTCAACTTAATATCACCATCTTAAGTCTTTTTTAAAAAGCATAATTTATTAACAAATTTGCTGAGTTGAATTGACTTTTTGTCAATGATTATCAATGCAGTATCATTATTTGAAAATTTTGTTTATAAGATGATTAATATTTTCTGGCATTTGTATAAACTATTTTTCATTACAATAATATTATAAATTCCTTAATTGTAACAAACTTGCATTGTCTTGGCCAAAATTTAAAAATGTAATCTTGAATGATATATAATCGATTACCAATGTAGTATCATTTATTGATAAAAGTTAATTTGTCAAAATTTTCTGGCATTCTTCATAGCAATAATTGTATCAATATTTGTTACAAACTAAATATAAAATTATTACTATCTTTTGAAATGGTTATTCTAACCAAAACAAAATTTTTGTGGTGGTTTTAAACACCTTTTTACGTAGGTATTTCCATCCTTATCACAAAATGAACTTATGAAATCTGTCAACATTGCCATTATTTGTATGCTAGACTTTCGTGAAAAAATGCAGTTTTTACCACAAACAAAAATTAAGCCAACCGTAAATACTTTAGAAATATGGTATTGTGTATATATTTATGTCACATGATGCAATAACTTGCATTTAAGGTCATGGGAGATTTAAAGCTTTTTTTTAAATCGGAAATTAAGTCTACTTTTTCAGAATATTTTCACTTTTTTTGTCAATGTTCTTGCTAGAAATAGTAATGAGGCTTTCAGGAAGTAGCTGGTATAGTGTGGATTTTGTAAGTCAAAAAACATGATTAATGTTCAGTAATGACAGCTACCTAGTGACATTTTTGGGGGTTACTAGACTTTTTTATTCTGACACCAACACAAAAAGGATAAAAACGAATAGAAAATTACTACTAAATTATGTTATGTAATCCATCATCACAATCACCAATTTTGACATAATTCAAACTGTATTGACATAATTTAAAATTAATGCAATATAGTTTCCAAATACTTCAAGTTTTTTAATATCATTGTTTTTCTTGCTCACTGATATCATTTGAAATTATACATTTCTCAAAATGTTACAATAATTCATCAAGTCTTCATCAAATATTATTTATTTTTTTTGTCAAAACTATTAAAATTGTACAAACGTAAATATTGAAAGTAAAAAAAAAGCTTTACTTATGATTATAACTTTCTAATCTACCATAAAAATGAGAAGGGTGCACACTACCATTAATTTAATGCAAATTATCAACGTCCACACCCATAAATGTGCACGACATGCAAGTTGTTAAATTTTATAAAAAATTTATAAATAATGATGTCCAGTTTTTTCTCATAGTCTTATCAGACGTCCATTTAATTTATTTTATCAATTGCCAATAGGCATTCTCCAGACCATTATTTCTTGATATAAAAAATGGCTATTATAATTTTTTCCCACCCCCTCAAGTAATTTATAGGTAACTGAAGTGAGCAATATAGGAAGTAGTACATTTATATTCCAAACGAAATTTTATTTCTACGTAGAATCCATTTGTCTTTACCTACCTTTACCTTAGGCAAAAATTCTTCTATCCCATGTAATAAGATATAGCAAAAGTCAATGATCTTTGTATAGGGTTAAAGTGATTAAGAATGTCGGTCTCTTGTTAGTCAGGGTACATAACAGCGAGGAAGTAGGTGGGAGACAGTGGCGCGTGCTAGCATTAATAAAAAGGTGAAAGGGCACACTTTCTTATGAGTTTAGTGTTACTTCTGATGGCTCGTAAAGAAAGCTCGCGGGCTCTTTTACAATTGCATTGTTCCAGGTCACTGATGTATTACCGTTCTTTGCACCATCAGGTACACATTTCGGAAGAAGAAACCAGACCTAAAAACATGAGAACCTCGATTTTCTTCCTCGTCTTATTAGGTAAGATAAAAAAACAGGATTTTGTTATAGATGCTTTTTTTCATGACGAAATTGACAGGCTGATGTTGTGTTCATTTCTTACACTTTCATAAATAAGCATACAAAAATCGTGTTCATGCATTCAAATCAAATAAACAATTGGTGCTGATCATAAGCGCAAATATTTTGCCTATGATGTAAATGCAAATTTGAACAATACGGTGTGAAAAAAACTAAGTTTCTTTTTGTTTATGTTTTTATTCACTAATTCTAAGATGGAGCATTGTGCTTTGAAGGCACTATTTGAAGTGACTTTGATGTTACCTTGATTCTACTTTTAAACTTTAAAGTAACATCCAGATAAATGTAAAGTTTAAAGTAACTTCTGTTATTTGGATTTTAATTTATAGTCACCAAAGGATTATATATTGTTTGTAGACTTGTTGCAGACTTATTAATGTTTAAAACAAATTTAGTAGCCTCATATTTGCATTCAAAATGATATGAAATTAATAAAAATAATAAGGGAATAAAGTAATGTGAATTCAGTAAGAGTAGCATGTAATTAAGCTGGTGTTTTTGCTATTAAATTATAAAAATCCAATGGGGGATTTGTAATGGTAAAATTTGGGGAAAAGTGGTGAAACAAATATTTTAATGGCCGAATTATAAACACGCATATTTTTGGCTTTGTTGAATTTTTTATAAATATTAAAATAAACATCAAAGCACCATAATTTTTTGTGCAAATACAATGTAGTAGGTGTGAAACGTGCTACTAAATTTCTTTTAACATAAAATTAATATGTCTGTCTATAGCACATCCCCAACAGATTTATACCCTTTAGTTCCTCAATTTGAGTGCTTTAACAAGCTTGAAAATTCTTTAATTATGAATTGTGTTGTTTATGACCGATGCAAATCTTTGGTCACGATGATTACTGTTAACGTGCTCATCACGTTCTCAAGCAAAAGACTCGAGATTTTAATCGTAAAAACAAGTTTTCATCGAAAAAAATGATTTTAAGATTTAATAAGCATCACAACAATGGATAAAAATGTTTATTTTCTACTGAAATACGATCATTCACCCCTTTACAAATCATGGTTTGAATATCAGTTTCCTTTTACGCATATTATACGTGGTTCAATACATGAAATCCTTTCTATATTATACAATTTCGATATCTAATAAGGAAAATATGCACGAAAAATGGTAGAGTGCAATCTTGAAATGGGTCATCACTTAATATTCAAAAGATTAACACTATAATCAATCTGGCAGGCTAAAATGGCATGATTTCTTCGTAATAATTATTCAACTCAGAAGATGCTATGGGTTGGCCACGATTTACACGTCAAATAACTTTTAAAAATGTTCTCTACATATTTTGAAAAGTTAATTTTGTTCTCATCAAACGATAGCTAAAGGGATTATTGAAGCTGTTTATAAAAATTGACATTTCCTTAGTAAAATTGATTACTTTTAGATGGGTAGACCTACTTTCAAACTGGATTAGATCTGCATTTTAAATAATGTTAATGTGGAAGATACTGTGAATCTTAAACAGTTTCAGTTCAAATTTATCATTTTTTAAAAAAACTTTTTGATGAGTATCATTTCTTTAAGTTTAAAGATTCAACCACAGTATTTTATTTCCCATTTGTTAAAAAAAAATATTTTGAATTTCTGCCCTAAATCTCAACAAAGGTTCTCATTAGCATGAACGTTATAAACATTTCCTATATTTCGACTAATTTTTTAAAGATTGTTTGTAGTATATCATTGCGTGTGATCTATATCATGTTAGAAAAAGTGATGCAACTTATCCACGCAACTATTATTTGAAAAGTAGAGCAACATCGCATTTCATCATTCGGGAAATTATATTTCAATAATGCATTTGAATTTTTTTTTTGTTAATTCAAAGATAGCAACCTGTGCTTCAATCACGCAAATGTGTGATAAGCATAAATAATAATAGGTAACCTCGTATAACTTCTGATTGAAGTGAAAGGTTAGGTGAAAATCATTGCACTGTCAGGTACCTATACTATCAGTTGCTTCAACTCAATGACTTATTTAAATTTTCCACCCCCCTTAAAACCAGCTTTGGTTCCACGCAATGTGCAAGTAAGCAGCTTGACTGTTGGCACAAAGACAACAAAAAGACTCATCTGAACAAATATAGCACTTCCAATTGCAAATCATATAAAGATTCGTGCCATAGTTGACCGGCTAAACAGCAAAAGATGTAGGTTAATGTTCAGTGCTTCCAGGAGGACCTACAAGCTACAGTCCAAAAACTGCTTAGGCAATAGACAAACACTGACAGACCCAAATATCCACTGATTTTCCAGGATAATGTTATTTATTCCACACCTTAGCACTTTGGTGGATGATTTGATACTCATCCTTAAGTTGCACTTTTCTACTCCATTATAGCATTTTTTTTTTCCGGAAGTGCAAAACAAACATAGATCTTCTGTGGACCAGCCTTCTCCTCATGATTCCTCACCTTAGGTCATGCTGGCACTGATGAAGTTGTGCCAAATATTAAAGAGTTAATTTTCTTTTTCTACCTGGCAGTCGATCTGTTAAGAAAAAGTTGGGGAAAGGGATACATGTTCGCTATGTTTGACATAGAAATATGTGCAAGAGTCTGGCTTGAAAGTACAGATTGCATTAATTTTAATGATAAATGAAATTTGTTCGTTCATTTCGTGACTTGAATATAAATTTCAAATTATTTTGGGTTGTGATCTTAATTTGCCCCCTGTATTGTTTATCTCACTTGTTGGTTGCTAGTTTGGTCTACAAGACACTTTGTCTGACTTCCTTCTGAGATTTTGAACAATATAATAATTACGCTAACATACCATCCATAGAACCTAATTACCGAGCTTTACAATGACATATTAGAAAACCTGTGCATACAAGAAAATGACCTGCAATTAGAATTCTATCAACAATTGAATTTTTTTTAGACATCGGGTACTCTGCTCAGCATGGAGCAAAATACATCATAACTGGGAAAAAATCATCCTACTAGACGTTTTTTCAAAATTTGTAAGACTAGGCATTTTTGTAGAAATGTTGAGAATTAAGAAGTAAAGATTAAATGTTTTAAATTGATGGTGAAAGATATTTGGAATTGATTTTAGAAATATTTATAGTTACATGTAATTCCCATCTAAACTTCCATAAAAAATACAAATTTGAGATACTTAGTCTACTAAACTTACTAAAAGTATTTAAGGAAGTATTTAACATATTTCACAGAATTGGTCCATAATATTTTTTTGAAATAATGTGAAGATATTAAAAAATATAACAATCGATGATCTTTTTATATTGTGAGAATATGCAAGTTAATTATGCAAGCTTATTTTAAAATAATTTGCCATTATAATACAACAATGAGGACTAAAATGTTGTTCCTTGATTGGTAACGCATTAAAACCTTGTAAATATAATCACGTATTGTTTTAAGATTAATGAAAAATTTTAATGTAAGAACAACAATTTTATAATGAGTTGAAAAGATGATTAGAGACAATGATTTTTCAAATTATCAATTGTAAGATGCAATTTAAAAGAAGATTGGCGTAAAATAATACTTAAAAATATCACGCGACATTTTTAATCTGAAAATAAGGAAGCAGCTACCGCTTTTTAAAATTATTATAGTAGAGCAAGGAGTATCTCACGAAGGCAATTTTTCAAAAATATTTCACACTTTCAAGTACTTCGAGTGTTAATTGAGTGGCACAGTTCCCCATAGAGAATGAGGTAAAATAATACAACTCCTAAATACTTACCATACGTGCGAGTTTACTAACCATAAAAAATTAAATTCCATAAGAGGGTAATTAATTCCTAAACATGCACATCCGAAACATAAAAGAATAAAGCAATAAAATTATTAAAAGATAAACTAATAGGTGCGTGGATTTAAAACGTATATGTGTTAAACAAGTTGTTCAGCATGAACTAAGACGAGATAAGATTTCATATTTTCTATTCACTTGTTTCTCCAGGCTGCAGGCTTTTTTGTTCTTGTTTAAAGCTCTATATGAAAATTATGCCACATCCGGAATTAATTTCCCAGCTTTCATATTTTGACACTAAAAGATTACTGTCCACCTTCACGCCTATTAAAAACAACAAATTGCTCCAGAAATTAATAAATGTATTAATGGAAATTAGGTTAAAGCGCTATTTTCACAATTTTAATTATCTCAACAGGATGTTTTTGGATCTAAAAGATTACATATTTTAATTGCTCCATAATCATTATCAAGCAACAAAGGATAATTACTCCTTCATAGGTGCATCTGCATGGGAACAGTTTTATAAAATAGATCAAACTGATGCTGCTTCCCAATAAATAATTAATTTTAACAGAGCATGTAATACAGTTTCCCTTAACAGAAATTTAATTTGAATTTCAAGATTTTGTATTTTAAAAACAACATTGCAGAAACTATAGTTTACTTCATTTCTTTAAGGTTAATAATTTAATTCATCAATATTTCTGAAACTACTTTTTTGCATGTTTGGATAAAATTCTTTATTTTGTAGTTCATGTTTCGTTGAAAGATGTTGCCACAAGTTCATAGAAACCTGTTAAAAAGTTTCTTAGCAGATTTGCAAAAAAAAAAAAAAAGTACATGTAAGCTGTGCACACTTTACAATATTAGCACATAATCAATACAAACAGTTTTAATGTTTGTGGACTACCGTCTGGTAGGAGTTTATACAGATACGATAAACTTTCCTTTATTTAAAGACAAACAACAGTAAACTTCAAAGAAAATAACGACGTACAGTGTATTGTTCTATACTGTTTAATTGATTGACTGTGACGAACTCCTACTATACCTCTTTCATGCCAACACACCGAAATAACACTGTTTTTCTGTAATTTGTATTAGGCACGCTGACATGCATTCTTGCAGAGGATAAAGTGAGGGTGAGATAACTTAAAATGTTTCATTTTATAAACATTTGCGCAAAAAAAATATACATAATCGCTTCGCTTTTCCATGCGTTTCAAATCCAGTGGTGATGGCTTTGAAACTTTAAATGATTAATCTGTGAAAATGCTTAAGAATTCCCAAAGGTTTGTTATGCTTTTGACTGCATCAGGCTCACTTGCGGTAATGTACATTATAAATCGCATGATATTTGGCGATATTTTATCTTCTTGAATAGTGCATGATTTCTATATAGTTCAATCTGTCAAAGACACCTGCAGCAGCAGCAGCAGCAGCACATTTTCATCTAATTCTTGACTAAAGAAATGCAGAGTTTAGCATTTTACCATTTGCACTTAAGCGATACAAAATAAGAAAAACAATTCTTCATATGATGGCAGCTCTGAAATAAATCAAATGCTTTTGTATCATTCTGCAACTTCAAAAGCTTGCTGCCCATTGCCATAGCTGGCTAGCTTAGACCAGTTTCAGTAACCCGTCAGACACTATAAGACTTACTAACTCGACTTGTATCTCAGGTGGTAAGGCAGGGCTATGATCTTCCACCGGAAGAGGAAACCTTTGCACCAGCACCTGCTGGCCCTGCACCAGCACCTAGACCAACTCCTGGACGTCGTCCTTCTGCACCAGCACCTTCTTATGGACAAGGCCCAGCTCAGCAACCAGGTCGTCAAGCTCCTGCTCCAGGTTACCAACAACCCCAAGGTCAAACCCCATCTTACCAACAGCAACAAGGTCCAGCCCCAGGATTCCAACAGCAGCAAGGACCAGCCCCAGGGTTCCAACAGCAACAAGGACCAGCTCCAGGCTTCCAACAGCAACAAGGTGGTTTTGCTCCAGCTCCTTCTCAGGGAGGATTCGGTGGCCAACAGCAACAACTGTCCCCTGAAGAAGAGGGAGATTATTCTGCTATTCCAGGTGTCCCAGGTCAAGATTATCCAATCTTTAGTGAGGTGCCCCAAACTAGCTTCGATTGTGCCCAACAACAATGGCAAGGATATTATGCTGATGTTGAAGCTCAATGCCAGGTAAGACATTTTTTTCTGAGATATGATGTTGAAAAACAAGGACTAGTTTGTGAATTTAAATACAAAATTTATGATAGTTGAAACAATTGATTGGACAAGACAATTTGTAGCATGACAGCGCAAAGTTATTTTCATTGAATAAACATGATTTTTTTTTTCCGTTTAGGTCTTCCACATTTGCCAAACTGAAAATAGAATCGACAGCTTCTTGTGCCCCAATGGTACCCTCTTCAACCAACGTTACTTCGTCTGTGATTGGTGGAACAACGTTAACTGTGCCGATTCCCCAAGCTTTTACAGCCTCAATTCCCAAATAGGAGTCGTACCTGAAGGTTCCCAATCTTACCAACAAGGACCATCCTTCGGACCTGCCCCATCTGGACCATCTTTCGGACCTGCCCCATCTGGACCATCCTTTGGACCTGCCCCATCTGGACCATCCTTTGGGCCTGCCCCATCCGGACCATCCTTTGGACCTGCCCCATCTGGACCCTCTTATGGCCCTGGACCAGCACCCACCCAAGCTGGACCATCTTATGGCCCTGGACCAGCTCCCACCCAAGCAGGACCATCTTACGGACCTGGACCCGCCCCAGCCCCAACTGGACCATCTTACGGACCTGCCCCAACCAGACCAGCACCCTACCGACCAGCCCCATCTGCACCAGCCCCGACACCTTACAGACCAGCCCCATCTGGCCCGGCCCCAGCACCCTACAGACCAACCCCATCTGCACCAGCCCCAACACCCTACAGACCAGCCCCATCTGGCCCAGCTCCAGCACCTTACAGACCAACCCCATCTGCACCTGCCCCAACACCATACAGACCAGCCCCATCTGGCCCTGCCCCAGCACCCTACAGACCAACACCATCTGCACCTTCCCCAACTCCCTACAGACCAGCTCCATCTGCACCAGCCCCAACTCCCTACAGACCAGCTCCATCTGGCCCAGCCCCAGCACCTTACAGACCAACCCCATCTGCACCTGCCCCAACACCATACAGGCCCCAAGCCCCTGCACCATCTAGACCAGCTCCAGGCCCTGCCCCTGCACCAGGCGATGATGTCCCACCGTTTAGTCAGTACAAATAAGCTATCCAGTGCCTAATTTATGCTTCAGAGATTTATATACACAGAGAATATTTTGTTCATGAAACTATGATGAGTAATATTGTCATAGTGAAAGGTTTATTTTTTGCTACAACGTATTTTTGAAACTAGTATAAAAGTGCAGTCATTATAGTTATTTTCTTAAATGAATATAACTTGTGCCTTTTATCCTAACTATAAAGCTCCTATGGATAGCAGGGCATGGAAAGTACATATCTATTAAGGCCATTACAGCAAAAGTAGTGTCATTGTGCAATACAGATTTACCATATGCTAGCCTAATTTTTGTATATATATATTATATAATCTGTTTATTATAAAACCCCCTTTAACAATTGCAGGCATATCAGCATGTCATCGCAATTATGCTAATTGTTGAGGAATCCTTTACTGGCTTGACAGATTTAAAGTTTTCTACTTTAAATGAAAATAATATATTCTATCTTGTAAATTAAATATTGATTTATATATATATTTATATTCAACTCGTTGAATGCTGAAGGGTTTGCATCCGTTCACAAAATAATTTTCTGTTTATTACTTTAAGCGCAAAATGGGGACATTTGTTGCCAGACTAAAATCAGATTTTAATATTTGGTATATTGTCTGCTTTTTCAAAACTAATTGATTGGAATACCAACTTAGAAACAGTAAATTTATGAACCATAATGGTACCAAAGGAAGCAAAGAATTTGGAAGAAAAAAAAGAGAATAAAAATGGCATTTTGTGCCATATTGTAAGTAATTTCTAATAAAGTATTTTATGTTAAATAAATACTCATGCCGTGTTCAATGATGTAAATTATACTCAGATTTCTATATTAATATCATATAAGTTAAAAAAATATGTATTATTTACTGTATTTTTTGTAAGAAATAAATTGAAATAAAAGCATATGTATACTTATTTATGTCAACTTTTTTCATTTTATCTTATAGCAAAATTCAAATCGACCTACTACATTAAAACAAAATATCTTAAAAACACCACTACAATATTGTAATAGTGAACGTTTTATGTATGTACGCTCGTACATGCTGATACACAAGTACATTTCAGTATAACATACAGAAAATCATAACAGTTACTAGACTTTCAAATTGCTCAAATTTCAAAATTCAATTGAAATTATTTTGAAAAATGCTACTTTTTTTTTTCAATGATAAAAATGAGCTCGTAATTATTTAATTTTTTGCAAAACTCACCTCAAGTGTCTTTTAAATTTTGTGATGCATCATACTAATGTACACGTTTTAACATTTAACATAACCCTATATTGAATACATTGCATATTATACAGTGTGTATCGTATGGATACAAGCTTACTGTATTGTATTGAATTTGTACATCTCCATGTATAGCATAAACATGTACACCATACGTCCTATTAATAAAAATGCTGATTTTAATTTTTGGTCTGTTATGTTGTACATGTATTATCGTTAAAACCAAATAGGCTAACTGAATTCGAGGCAATTCTAGAAATAAAACTTCAGGGCAATTTCCTCTTAAAAAAATCACAATTATTTCCGGTAATTTATAGTCATCGTTAATAGTTTTTTTATTTTTGCTTTTTATTTTAAAAGCAAGTATAACGATTGAAATAATGTGCCTTACATGTACATACAAACCACATTTGGCTACAAGTTATCACGTGTACATGTACACGTACATTGTGTTCCATTCTTCTGAAGTTACAGTGTACATGGACCGTATTTACTCGTGTAAGGGCCCATTTTTTACTAATTTTTGACCGTTCAAAGAACGGATGCAGGACTATTACATGAAAGTCTTACACGAAATTACATGTTCACTAGCACCCTCATCGCAAAAATATCTTAACAATCAGGGAAAGCTAATGTACATGTACATGTACATTACATTATTAGACCTGAGGGGGCCTTACATGAGTAAATACGAAAATTATAGGAAAATACACCACATGTAAAAACATTTCCAAACATTTACTGAACATGTAATGTACATGTATGTAATGTACCAATACATTACATGTTACAAGATTTTTTTTCATTTGAGAAAATGTGATATTAAGCAATATTTCTTTACAAAGGATTGCAACAGGTAGCCTAAATATACATGTATTTCCAAGACCGAGCTATTTTTGAAATTATACAGTTTATACAATGTAGATACACTGTACATGTACGTTGGTGTCTTGGTGACTGAATAGTTTTTGGCGGGTAGAAAATCCCAAGAATGTCATATGCAAAGTATTAAATTCCAACGACATTCCATTGTAACAATTTATGCTAGAATTAATCTATAGTATTTGAAGACAGTCATTGCAAAAGTGGTGCTTAAGTGGAGGTGTACGTGCAACAAGTGAACAATGGAAAAGACTGGAGAGATTCTGAGTGATTAATTGTGCCTTTCACTAGATGGACTTCGTTAGCAGGCTGTTCCAGAGGAGTAGTATACGGTTAGATATAGTTATTTTTCATGTTTTTAATAATCGGAAAAAAGGATTTATTCTATCATTTCAGTGCTTATTTTTATTTTGACGTGTATAAAGTAACACGTGTTTAATAAATTTCAAATTTGACTCAAGAATGGCGCAAACGCCTTTCAAAACTTGATTCAGGTTGAATGTGCTTCTGAGATACGGCGCATCAAGTTATTGCTATCGAGATGTATTCTATCGTGGACGTATAACCTACATTACTAAATCATTTTTATTATCTTAATTCTGGAGATGTTAACAGATGGCGTTGTTGACCATGCTTTCATCTTAAGGAGGTCATGATATGCTTATAAATTCAAGTAAGGTTTACCTGAATGATTGCAGTACTTGGCATCTTTGGTGTGCACTTGGATGTCTTACAAACATATCTTACTAACCATTCAGAACAACGACTCTTAATTTCGTGCTTTAGAGCAATGCTGCTTAATGGATCTGGTGGGCCCTCATGCAATGTTGGGGCAGTAATGATGGCCATAAGTAGTCATTGAGTCAAGGCTAGTCATGTTACAGGGTTTTAAACATCTATTGTGTGCAATTAAATAGTGCTGGTTACATACTGTAAATTGCACTGCTTTTAATCACAGAGTATGAAAATCTATTGTAACAAATAAGTAGTAAAAATGCATTTTAAAATAAAATAGCGTACAGCAAATTCATATACAGTGTATATATAACTTAAATTAAGAAATAGTTTGCAATTAATTAAATAATATTTAAAGAAAATGTTTTCATGTACTATAAACATTGTACTTTGCATCTGTGAAAGTAAAATCTTTAAAATGTTATTTTAATTTTTTAAAACTCGTGTTGATAATTCTTAGATTACGAATTATTATAGCTTAAATAAGTAGTTAAAAGGATCTATGCTTTAAGGCATTAGTTTCAAAAAGAAATGAAAATGGAAGATTTGTGAAATTATGCAAAATTTTCTCAAATGTATATATCAAAACTAATGAGTGTGGTCTCAAAAATATGGTTACGATATGCTTAAAGGCACAATAAATTTTATTGTGCCAATTTTTTAATGAGTTGTACAACTTGATGGCGTCTTCAGCAAAATTGTTAAAATCTGCTTTTAAGGAATGTGTGGGGAAGCTTCTTTGTGCGACAATGTACAATCACCAAATCTGAAAGCAATGCATACATGTATAATCGTAATTCCTAGGTTTTGACATTAAAAAAAAAGTAAATATCAGTCTGCGATGGATTAAGCATTCGTTTGTCTTATACAGTCTACATGTAATTATAGAGATACAACTGTGATTAAAATGCTGAAGTTATCATATATGACTTTATCAGTATTGTATGCTTGTTCCATTTTCCACTCGAGTAGAGCACCATTCAATGGATGATTTATGAGCTTCATATAACGAGCCTAATAATAACAATTTTCAACTTTTAATTTTTAATAAAATTAGACCTGCCCATAAAAAAAATCAGTTCGTCTCCCACCTAAAGGCAAATACTTGTGAAGTGGCCACCAGCATTTGGGTTAAACCACCTATGTGGAAATAAAAAAGTTGTATTTTTCCATCAAGATTACTATTATGTATTTGTAATGTTCTTATCATACTCATTAATTGAGGCCCAATTAATGTACTAGATAAAATTGTCTTTTTTAAAAATGCTTCCTCTGAAGATCTTTGTACCTCATAGATGCTGATTTTTTTTTTAACATTATGAAAGTAATATAAATTATAATTTAATTTCGTTTTTGTGATCAGTTTGAAATACAATTCAGCTACTGGAATTTAGGTTGATAATACTATGTATATGGATCACTGTCTTGACTTTGAATTTTTTAAGGATTCTAGCACTCGTGCGTTTCGCATTGAGATAACAAGAGATGCTCAACAAATTCCGCTTAAAAATACATTTTCTAAGAAAAATGTTTAAAGTAGGTTAAGCGCATTCGTGCGTTTTATGTACATGTAGACCTAATGTCATTGTTTGTAAAAAGGTTTGCCTAGTTATTCTATTGATTTCAAAAGGAATGTGAAAGTGTTAAACTGGGCTGAACTTGGGATGAAATAGTAAGACCTCGTTTTGTACTTCAGGTTGACCCTAGAGATTTCACAATCTGTCCAAGATAAATTCCTTGGAATTTTAAGGGATATGAACATTGAAATTCTTGAAATATGTTCGCATCAAATTTACTAGACACCCTGCATAATGGCTTTATATACATTTATCTTATCTATTATTCAAACTGTCATATACATTATACAGTAAATTGTATAAAAATAAATATACTTGTACATCGAAAAGCTTTATAATTATTTTCTAAAAATAAACAGTTTTTCTGTAACCATTCTTAAGATTTCATCAAAAAGAAGGCTACATTAATAAAATATAACTATTGTTCAAGAGTTGATGAGAAAATGATTCCAATATTATATTATACAATGTACATATAATTTCCTATAATAAAATACAAAATCAATGCATACTATTATTTTTATAATTTATATACAGGTTCTATACTAAGATGTAAATTATATAAAATGGTGTGCATGTACAATTACTAGTATTTATTATTTAGTTCCATTCATCATATATAGTGTATGCTTCTGTATATTTTGATTTTATTTTTGTTGCATTTAAAAAAAAACTTAGCTTATGTTTTTGCACATATATTTTTTTGTAAAGTATATATACTGTATATAACCTATTAGTGTGGGATATTAGAAAACATTTCTATGCAAGAATTCAAATTATTGTTAGTAACTTCTAACTTTTCTGCACCGTTAACATTTACCTACATGTATGACTATGGCGTGAAATAGTACATATACACAATAAAGATATCAGTAACACGAGTTTAAGCCTATATTCTCAATTGTATTCTTTTAATCAATAGACCAGCAGTTTTATGGTCTCTTATTCAATCTACACGTAGTATATAATTGGAAAAATCCTTAAAAAAATGCGAGAAGTCTTATTGTGGTAATCAAAATGTAGCGGTGCTTCTATTACACGTACGTTAGACAAAAAATCAGTTTATGAAAAAATTAGAATACGAAATCCACATGTGAAAGAGCATCTGGGGTTCAACACATTTTTATTTGCATAGGAAACCTAAGGCATCAAGTTCACTGGTAATGATTCATTTTAATGCAACGTAATTATGAAAAAATGAATAAATTTGGAAAATTTGCAGGTGATTTTCAACCATTAAATCATTATTTTTTGTGTGTTTGTTCCAGTATCCTATAAAAACCAGGTGTGTTGCAATGAAATAGATTTTCGTTGTGATTAAGTGAAGAAAGGAGGTGCTTTATTGCTAGAGGTCATCGTGATTTTCTACATACATGTATCTGGAATTGTCAGGGAAATTTTTCACATGGAATAGTCAGGGATAAGTGAATTACTTTGTAAAAGTCAGGGAAATTGAACACAAATATTATAATTGTTCTCACATAACCAGTTATTAGTTTCGTGTATGACAAAAGTCAAGAAATGGCATACTTTTGCGGTCCATGTCATATTTTTGAATTCTGGTCATCAAGATGGTCAATAAATTATTTTACAACTTGAAAAGACTGGGAAGTTTAAACTTCTATTTATGTAAAAACTTTGTCTAGAGGACCTTTCTCCCCATTATTGGTTACCTAAAGTGAAATCATTTCTTCAAGCATACGACTGCTAATTTAATAATGTCGTAACAAAAATTTTTTATTTTTGAAAAATGTATTTGGGATGTTTTATGATGTGGCACGCTAAAAACTGAATTTTTTGAGTACCTTTTTTCATGAAAGTGAAATTTCTATGAATTACAAAAGTGCATTTTTGAATTTTGGTCTTGCTTGAATGTTATTGTATGTTGATGCCATAAGGACCACCCTAGGATTGTAAAAACGTGACTGCTCGCATGGGTTTGTACTTTCTTCTTGACAAAGCTGAAAATGTGGGCTCTTCCGCTATCGTGACCTCAAAAAAGCTGAAATCAAAATTAAATTTGTAAGCTTGGTGTGAAGAAGGGCGATTTTTTTGTTCGAGGTAAAAGGTGTAGTGATGTATGCCTACTAAGCGTTGCAACCAGCATTTTTGACGTAATGTGTAGAAATATAAGCACGTTTATCATGTTTTTCATCATCTTTTTTTATAAATTAAAAATTATTAAATGAGGCAGTAACAACATCGCAAAAGCATCTGGCTGTTATGAATTCTATGGTTAAAACATTCCATATGTTTGAAGAATGAAATTTTCGATAAAGAAATGTAAAAAACATTCTAAGGCTATACATAATTACACATGGTCATTACATCAGTAATTAGCCTTTAATAGGCATTCCTATTCAGTTTTAATAGTTTATTACTATCTTGAAAAAATATCACACAAATTTAACCTAGATAAAGTTAAAATAAGTTTTTTTATCTAATAATAATTTTCATTTGCTAATTACTAGTTATAAGTGTGAAACAATAATTATTTTTTGTCAATAGTATATGGGTGTCCAATGAACATTTTTGACATAAGTTTTTATATGGGGAAATCTTTACACTGAATCATTGCACGACACAATGCCAATTTATTTTTTATAAATATTATATAAATTGCACAGTAAAGTTGCTTAAAACACGTGTTTAAGTAGTGGTGTGCATACACATAGACATTTGCATGATCTGGAGCATATAATAAAATGTCATACTTGCATCACTTAGGTCATATAAGCATATTGTTATAACTTATCAAACTTAACTTGGCTGAAACTTTTGATAAATGATGCACTTATATCTTGCATAAAATGTATAGTTTGAAGTTATATTTGATTTTTTAAGAAATTTTGAAAGCCAGGATAAAATGCGTGACCTCGCCTAAATTAAGCGGAATTTGGCTATAAATGGGCTAAGATTCGCAATGTGAGCGCAACTAATATCGTAAGCTTTACATTTTACCAAACATAAATTTGCTGACATGCATTTTCTAATTTTTCACAAGACTTTGAGAAGCCCAAATTGTGCATCTGTTTTTAACATACAGAACGAATTGAGATTTAACCTTGCAATACATTCGTGCACTTGTTGATTGTCAAAATCTACAATGCATTTCAAAATAATCCTTATAGTGTCTATTCATACTTTTTCAACTTTTAGTTACGGGTATACACGCCTTTTTCTTTGAGGTACCTATCAGCTTTGCACCAATGTCGTGCTAAGCATTAGCTTCGAATAGGTGCCTTAATTTTGCAAAGATGAAAACCTACCAATATTTAATTACATTAGTTCGTGAATGCCAAATCAAGCATCCAAATAACCCCTCGCCTCGAACACATATGCAAAAAGGAAAAAGAAATTTTGAAAAAAAAAAAAATACGTCTTAAAAGCATGAAAACCAAGCTTATTGAGGCCAACACCTTTTCTTAAAACTGAAAGTGCAAACACTGATATCTGAAAAAAGCATGCGCATCACACGCATTTCATCCAATTTCAAGCTGATTCACTCTCATGGACTCTTTTTTTATGAAAAATTAATGGCATTTCTGGATAAGACAGCACTTAAAGCATAGTGTGGTAAATTGATTTGTTGGGTGGGCATAACATATAACCAGTAATGTTCAAAAATCGGCATGGTTTCGTAAACGGCTTAAGGTCACTTAATGGGAGAGGCGCCTTTTAGAAGAGAGGTTATGTTCTACAGGTCGAAAATAAAGTGTGGAATTTCATGGACAATAAACCATCTTTGAGTAGCTAGAACTCAGCTATTACTTTTTTGCTGTTTAGGCTATTCAAAATTACGCCAGCAACAATGTATACCGGTAGTTACTCATTTCAAGAATTTTCTGAAAAGTTTAGAAAATAAAATTTGCAGAAAAAAAAGAGCTTTTTTCACATTTTCAAACTTCTGGTTTTTGGACTTAGTGCCAGTATTGGTAATTGTTTAAATTTGAATTTTCAACGTGTTTAGAACAACTTAAAAGAGATGCTTCCCGCATATTAATATTGACAGACAAGTTAAAATTGGTCAATTTACCGAGCCTTTATTGGAAAAATTGTTTCCGGCATGAGTATCGTGATAAACAGTTTTTGATATGTTTAAAAAAATATGGTGGGCATTTAATCTTATGTTTTACATTGTTGCTTTTTAGTCTTTCTTTTGATTTTAAAGTTTTGTAATTACAATTTTATTGCCATGTTTTTATTAAAGCAAATTCATTGTCAAATCAATATCTAAACAGTATATTTCATGTAGTGTTCGTTTACTAAATTATAATTTAAGTTATGAGACTATATTTTATGTGTGATTTTATTTATCTTCAATAAATATGTTGCTCATATTTATAAAAATGTTGTTTTTAATTTATAACTAATTTAACCGAGTTGTGTTTCAATTTAAACAGGTCAGTAATTTAAGCTGCAGCTCGTAATTAATGAATAAGGGATGATTATACATAAAATATGCTAATTCATTCAAATCGATATAGCCACTCAAATGATATGCAATATGGATATAGGCCTGCATGTAACAAGTTCCTTGTGTAGTTTAAGGCCAAATATATGGCTTGATTGTATTTTTTCAAATTAAGGCATTATTTTTTTGAAACTGTATATTTTTGTTCCATTTTTATCAGTATTACAAGTTCTTTATAGTAGATACTGTATTATTTTTGTATTATGTATTATTAGATGTATTATATTTTGGTGTGCTAAAATTAAATCAGAACATAGCAATTAAAACGCCCTGATGATAAGCCGCTTTAATTAATTATTAATAAAAGAATATTAGGTAATTACAAATTATCACCATAGCGCTGCAATTGTTAAAAATATAACAATTAATGTTTCAAAAATTTAATCCAAACTAAATAATTCAACGATAGCACATTATTTCCTACATTTTAGAAACTTCTGTTAAGTTTACAAATAATCTATTTTTTTTAATTGGTTAATTTGTAGTATAACGTTAAGTGAGCTAAATTTACACAGAAGCAAAGTTAGAAAAATCCATTAATTCTAATTTTGCATTAAACCAGCATGACACCCTCCATATATTTAGTAAAATGGAAATCAGTGGGAATTAAAGATATTTCAATTTCATAGCCCAAATTTTATAAAAACAAGTGTGTGAGTTAATGTTACGCCTTTTTGCTACCTAATTTCCACGCTGTACTTTCATTTAGTGTTTCACATTTTGGGATAATGCACAAGTAGCGTCATGGCAATGATTCGTCATTTTTTTAAATGGCATTTTTATAGACCTCGATTTGGAAATATGAAAGTTGCAAATGCTTTCACTTTGATGTAGACGAGTACTAGATGATAAAGATCAAATCTGAATACTAATTGTGCCTAATAACTAATGTTACTCTTATTGTTAATGCCTATTGAAATCACCATTATAGTTATTTAGATAATGTTATTTGAAAACAAATGCATAGACGTCAGTAATCAAGTTATAATCGATTTTGAGATAGACAGTACTATCTTTCAAAATCGAATATGTAAAACTATTTAGGGCAGAGCTAATCTTAGTTTGAATCTAAAAATTGGGATGTCTTTCTACATGTATGTTTGTTACTGCTTCTTACAACAATGGAAAACGTAATGAGCGTGTTTTAATTGTAATTTCATTTAAAATAGAATTAAATTGAAGTTTTTAAATGAAATGAATGATTGATAGTGAAATAGATTTTTTTAAACTTTTTCCACTTTGGGGTCATCATACTATCCAAACTGTCTACTTTGCTCAGATATTGGCTCGAGAGAATCTAATGAAATAAATGAAATGTGATGTCATGTTGAGTGTTGATTACTTTTGAATGCTACGTGAAATCAAATCTTGAGTGTCATATATCGTTAATATTTCCATTTAACCCTCTGATGACCACCTCAGGGCTTATGTAAACCCAGGAGCTTTATGATCTCCAAAATGTAGAGTTTGATTTTTAAATTTCAGGTAAATTTGATCACATTTGCCATAAAGTTTCTGAAAAAATGCTTTGTTTATTTGTTTCAAACATAATAATATAAAACTTTATTTTCATGCAAGTTTTATTTTTTGCTCATATTGATAGATTGTTTTACATTGCACTTTGTATGTTTTATACTAAATCAATGGAAAATGTACTTAGTGAAAAACAATTTCAGTAATTTCATCAATACATTTTTTCAGTAAAAATTTAAATATGCTATCCATATACATGCATTATAACTGATATATGTTTACAAAACTGTTGGGGTCAAATAGACCCCAACAGTCGAAGGTGGTCATCATAGGATTAAGTGGACCATTTTGTATGTAAATTCGTCTAAATTTATTTCGATTAAACCTCGAATATTCTTGCAATAAAACCACGAAATTTTATGGTCATGGGTTTATTTAATGACTTATCGAATCGAGATTTCATAAGCATTCCTTCAAAATTTCAAAGTTTACCTTAATTACAATGGATTTTTCCATGATTACTATTATTGAAAATGCAATCAAGTTCAGTGAAAATTGTAGTGGGGGTCAACTAGGTATAAATGTTATTTTTTTATCCAAGTATAGGTGATCATGAAGTAAACTATTATTACATTGAACATTCACTTTCATTACGTTTGGGTTGTAAAAAAAAATATTTTTATATAAAAAATCGTTAATGGAAGATTACATAGTTTAACCTATATTTAATCCCAAAGAGCAAACTGGATAGCTCAAATTACGCCAGGTAACTCGTAAAACGTGCTCGGTTCAGTTAATTCACGCTTTTTTTTACAATATTGTATTTCGTGCTCAAATGATTTGCTGATGCACAATAAATTAATTCATAGAACTGCCCCGTATAGCGCTATTTTAATTGAATAAGTTAACAAAGACGAAGTAAAACTGGTTAGAAAAGCCGAAATAGTAGCAGGGGGTAACAGAATGTGGGAATTTTATAAGGAATGGAATATAAACAAAACATTGGATCAAATTAGCATTTACCAGTGTGATATTGCATTTTTTATTTCTGTAAATAAGAGAAAGTTCATTCTATTTCAACAATTACTACAAAAAAAATCTTGTTTTCAAGATCTTGACAACGAAATTGTTTTGTTTTAATAGATAATTTTAGATGCTGAACTCTAAAATACGAAATATAATTAAAGTACATTTGCTAGATCCCCCAACGTGAATCCCTTTATTTGAGAGCAGCATAAAAAAATAGTTAATTTCCACGTAAATGACGTAGAAGTTGCTTATGTCGGCATAATATATTATTGCATCTGTTTTAAATTAACCCAAGATCTTAAATCTTCAACGCAATTACAGTTTCAGGTTTTGCAAAATAATCCCAGACTGAATAATTGAGCCTTAAATTTATGATAACACATTTAGGTAGCTTGGAAAAGTTCTCATTGCCTTAACAATTAAGTAACATGTATACAGTGAAATACCTCTAAAAAATAATTTTTTTACAATTTATTCAAATTTAATTATAATACACTTTTTCATAAGTATAATTATGAAAGTATGATTAGGCTTTCAGTTTGTACGCAATCTGTACAAACACTATCTTAATGTTTCCTCTAATTTTATTATGCAAACAAATGTTCGTTTCAAAGAAATAATGAATTATTTAGAAATGGATAATTTAACAGATACTGAATTATGCTCTAAAAACAAATTAAAAAAACATGGTCATGCTGCAGTAAATGTGCATCATATGCAAAGTACATGTTTATCAAAGTACAAAATTATTGTCCTTTATTAAGACAGACTAGTATATGACCTTATATTGCCCTATTAATCAATACATGTGAAACTGCAAATTATAATAAGCCCTAATTTCATTTCAGTCGTAGAATTATAGGTTAATATATGCAATTAATCTCAGTGTACAGTGTTGAATAATCCCTTCACATTGCTTTCAAAACATTTATATTAACTTTTAAGGTATTATTCTTTATGAGCTAAACCCAAATCTATTCTGAAGCAAAATTTCCCAGATTAAAATTAACCATAATTTAACCCAAGGTAAAATCAGTCCCACTCTATCCCTAGTTTAATTTACGTTTGCTTATTTGAAAGAAACGCGTCAATTGAGCAGTAATTTAACTTTCTTCAGATGAAATTACCAACAATTTAAAGTATTCACCAGAAATAGCCCTTCAAAATATTTTTTAATCTGTTGAAAAGTTGAAATATTTGCTTTAATTTGTGTATTCCATAAACACTATTACAGTTGTAAAATAATTTTAGCATATTGCCTACTATTGTACTTCATTCTAATGATAAGAATAGTAAAATTCTTTGTATTATATAATGACACAAAGAGGCCAGAAACCTGTTCTACATATACATGTATGTAATCATATTTTTGAGTTTGCCAATTCAATTTAGTATAATTCTAAATGTGTACCAAACTATAAGTGCACACATTGAAGATCCCAATTTTATGTGTTGCTACTTAGTTCAAGGTGATTTTTTGTGGTTAATTTTAAAATTATATACCAGCCACTTCTATTTAGTGCAATTTTCCAGAAATGTGAAGTTAAACAAATGCAACTATTTGGCAGGTCTGATTGATTCCCATCAAATGTGATCAAAAGATAACACCATTTGCACATATACAGTATATGCATGCTCGTGCTATTTTCAAAGTAAAAAAATGGCCTTACCTATCCCTAATCATCTTCTAAATTTTTACTCTTTTTTTTTTCATTTTGCGTTTGGAACATACCGGTTGACAAGAAATACTTAGTAGATATAAGAGGAGGAGTATTTCACGACTTTTTGCCCAATTTTAAGCTATGAAAACTGCGTCTTACAAGCTCTTTTTGTCTACTAGATTGGCTTTACCAAGCTAAGATCGTGTTACTCGCACTTAATAAACAAAGCATGCCAAAATCGTGTATTAATAAAAGGACATAGGCGTTACAATTTACAAAGAATCTGATGCAACTTAAAAGCTAACGAATCTAGTTTCAAAAAAGTGAAAGTGAAAGGTACGAGCTACTAGTAACCTGAATTAATTTTCTTAGGAGCCATTATAACTTTAATGTACTTTTCATTATTAATCATATTTAAACTTACTAGGTCAATACCTTATAGGTTCATGTTAACAAGGCTTTCCATCATTAAGATTTTTAATTATGTTAGGTTGGATCACTTCATCATGTGAACTGTAAATTAAAAATGAACCCTACATTGCAAGTTTTAACCATGGTAAGGATAAGTAAGATAAATTATATATCCTGGTTATGTGATATGGTTTACCCACACTATCAAAAATATAAACTATGCATTACATAAAACAGGAAGCCATGAAAAAATATTATTCATTGTAATTTAGTTTTCTACTATTTATTACCTAATCAGTGTTGGATTTTCAGTCATGAGAAGCTAAGAAATATCAATTATAAGTAAAATTTCATAAGATGATGCAAAAGATAAATTTTTAAATAATAAGGTATAAAGTTTTTTTTTCCAAAAACTGATATTATATTGTATTTAATATTAGTTACATTTCTCAGTTTGAAATATTGCCTTGAAATGTGAACTTGATTTCATGCATGATATTACATTCAACTTGCTTTATTGAAAATGGATAAAATAGCGATCCAACATTTACACCCCATCAATACATTCTGCGTGTGAAATTCCTTCAATATCTTCATTCAATGTCTGAAATAAATGAAAATGACAAACAGAAATTCTATGCAAGGAATCTTGCATTATTAATTGGCAGAAAAGGGGTTCCCTGATGAGTTAATTTCCGAGCTGAAATTACCGAAACGTAAAAACAGCAAGATTGCACGATAAACACCCATGAAATGACCTATAACGATTCTATCGCTTAATGTAAGATGAATTAAGGCAGAAAACGCAGACCACAGATTAAATTATATGCCACATACTCAGCAGGAATTATTCACCCAACCCAGTAGTTGCGTAATTCACCAGTGAAGTTTTCAAACAACATCCCTAACCATCAGGATGAAAATAAAAGTTAAACACTTTAAAAAAAAATATTGATTAACTAATTCTGAACTGAATCCTGTTGTGCGCAATACTGGTTAAAATTAATGTGCATCTTGCATTTCGCAATAGGAAATCACTAAAAATGTGATTTTAAGATAAGTATTGCAAGATGATTTTCCCATATGGCTAAAGACAAAGGTTACCATATTATCCAATATGAGAAGAAAAGTGGTTTTACCCCTTCAAAATATTTGTTTCATTTGCTGACAATACTTGGCAAATTCTTTTGTTTTTTAAACACAGATGGTCAGATGGTACTGACCTAATTACTTATTTACCTGACAGATTTTTTATGAACTTTTCTTGTAACCACCATGCTTGCACTTGCCTTGATATTTTTCACCAAAATAATTAAATTGATAATCTTTCTTAGCTTTCTCTAAAAAAATTAATAATGCTTTTCCCCTTTGTTACAAATTGTATGTTTCATATCCTCTTTTTAATTCTTCAAACGTTTTCTCCCATCCAAATGTTAATTAGGCACTTGATGATGGCTGTGTGCGCCAAAACGTCTGCTATGCAATAAACAACATGGTTGTAAGAAACTTGTCTATTCTCTTTAAACATTCACTCAAAGATGGAGAAGATTCAATTTATTAAAATTTAATATTGTTTAAAATTTTCTCAAAAAGATACGTCTCATTCTGAAAGCAAACTTCAAACTGCAGGTTACATGAAAACCAATCGGAAACGAGGTCAACTCTTCACCATGCCCTAGCTGAATGATTTTCTGATCCATTTTTCAATAAAATCTTTTAGGAAAATAATGTCATTATCAGGTGAGGCAGTTGACATGCTACAAGAGCCAATAAGTCAATGTTTTTCACATCCAGCGAATGAATATTTTTGCATATTTATTAAATACACAGCTGGTTTGCATGATCCGATGCACATTATTTTATAAAACTCGATTCTTGACTTGTCAAATACTTCCATCAATTCGAAATGCGGTGACTACGAGCATTTAAGCATATAATATGCTTTTTTTTCAACTTTTATGTCTAATGAAGCTTAATAAAGAGTTCTTGTTTAGATTTTCACCAACTTGTTAATAAAATATGTATAGGGAAGCAATATTCAGATTAGCTGTGTTAAATAATTGATAGTAGGCAATCGATTGATTGTTAAGTGATTCAAATTAAACCCTTAAAATAATACTATAACCTTGCATTACATGTCTACCCAATGTAAATGATCAAAAAATGACTTTCTTTACAGTAAAATCC
The DNA here is from genome assembly GCA_034698905.1 of Xestoiulus laeticollis. Lineage (NCBI taxonomy): Eukaryota > Metazoa > Arthropoda > Diplopoda > Julida > Julidae > Xestoiulus > Xestoiulus laeticollis. The sequence goes on along the minus strand of JAQGCC010000236.1, from coordinate 7,567 downwards.
TAGAATGGTAATTTTTTGAAATATAAAATTACGTCATTTAAAGTCTATAGGGCTTGTATTTGCAAAATAAAAACCAAAAATGACGTCATTTTGACTTCATGCTCTTGACCATTTCCCACTTTGGTAATTAATACATGTAATACAAAGTGGCATTTTGATTATCCCTTTCCATAAAATAAGCAATTGATAATTTGTATTAATTGAAAGACGAGCGTACATTTAATTACTTCAAAAAAATATATTTCTAATTAAATTCGAATTTCCAAATAAAAAATATATCCTTATCAATAAAAGTTGAAACTAACCATTCGCAAAAAAATTTCTCCATAATGAAATTAAAGCCATTTAGACTTTTAATATGTTTAGTAGTACATCTTTGAAAATATCACGAAATACATTATTAAATATGCAGTCCTGATATCGTTATTATAAATCTAAGTATTCCATCTTCAGACAACCGTTTAATTGAAGCCTTCAAGCGTAGTGTAGTTTTCAGAACTCATTAGTATATGAAACATCCAAATGATTTTTTTTTCTGAAGTAGCATTATATGACAAACTCATTCGTCATCAAACCATAGATGAATATGGAGCGAAATTATAGGCGTTGTGTACTCTTACTTGTATTAGTTTGATTCTGTTCAACGTCATGACAAACCTGATTGCTCTAATATATCCTTTATTCTAACTTGTAGCTTGTAAAAAATGGACAAAAGCTACTATTGATTTGAATATTAAAGACTATTCATAAGTTGGATCATCTCGAATATAGCTTATCCAGTTGTATAATGAGGGAGACTTGATATAGCTTTCAATGTTCATTAATTATGGAAAAAAAACTAGATTTTTGGGAGTTTAATTTGTAATAGTCTGACAGATTTAATGCATATGACTTGCATTCTTCAAACCATGTGATTGAACAAAGAATAAGTACGCTGACTCGCCTTAAGGCCATAAGCGTCCTAAACACTACTTAGAAAAATGGTTATTTTTTCTCAACCCTTCTCTCAGAATAAATTTTAATAGGGTGAAAAGCTGAACAATATTGTTAAATCAAGAGCGAGTATGTACCGGTCCAATTTAAAAACTTTCATTTGTTGTTGTCAGCTGTCTTAGGATGTATCATGGAATATGAAAACAATTTTCATCTTATACATAATGTATTTATTTATTCTGAGATAGCCCATACTCGTTGAACAGTGCCACAAAATGAACATAAAGACTGCTGTTTAGTATGCATAGGATTGTGCTTGCCTACCTTTTATACACCTACCATTTTTTAATATTCTGAAAAGTGTGTAAGGTTCCTGGAAAATGTAGCGTCCATCCAAAAGTGCATACGCCTTGGAAAACTTCTTATCGTCGCCATCAGTAATCCGAACATGGCTAAAATTTAATCGCTTTAAAATCAGATCATCGTAATTATATTGGGGAAACAAGATGTATTAGCCTCGTTTAGAATCGATAATGTCAGACCATAACATCTCAACGTCTTCAAAAAAATTCAAATGGTGTGAATATTAAATTTCCACATGCACCCCAGATTCAATATTTAGGTGTTTAGGTTGGTTGTTTATTAAATTATTTTGGCGGTTAATGGCTATATTTTATTTTGAAGTGATAAGCCACAGGAAGTCCTTACAATTGGTCACAAGCATGATGTCAAGATGGTCATTTTTTTGGAAATAAAAGCATCTTAGGTCTAAACTTACATCATTTTTTTTTAATTTTAGGAATATAAAATGTATTTAAAAATTGGTCTGAAATTGAAGTCATTTATGGTTCTTATCTGAAAAATAGGCCATCACTAACTAAAATGTCGTCATTTCTTGTTCAATTTCTAAAAAAAAGATGTCCATTGGAAAAACTGGTCGAAAGTGTGTAAATAATATTATTTTATAAGAAAAGAATAATATTGAATTGCAGTATCTGTTTTCAGACCCTGTGATATAATCCGAAACAATCAGTAATCCGACACTTTTCTGATGTTGAACTGTTGTTTGTTATGTATTTAATAATAGCCTACTAAACAAACTAGCATTACATATTTGTTAATATAAGCAATATGAAATAGGACATGTATCCGCAATTCATGCTGCTAATCCGATGTTTATTTGATAATCCGACACTTTTGGGCTTAGATGTGAGAAAGATTTGTCTTTAATACTTAGTTTAATGAATTTGTAAGTCATGCCACCCATTTAATTTTATTATTTAGCCCATGGAAAATATGTTCATTTTCTATAAAAACCTAGATGAATCTTATTGAAATTATATTTTGTAGATTATTTGTATTTATTAATTTATTTTGAATGATTCATTACTGATCATCATTTAGTGTAGAAATGAAGGAAGAGAGAAAAATAAAAGCTTTGTAGAAGACACTTTAGAAATACTCTTTGCCACCATCCCTAACTAGCATTATTCATAAATAAAGAAAGAATTTGATAATCTTTCACGATTCTAGCTTAACATCGTGACGAAGTTAAATACACGTTATAATAAAGTGCTTTTATAGAGAGGTCGTAACATCCCAGAAATCATCTAAATTGAACCTGGTAGGTGGTCGTGAGTTGTATATTCAAGCTATATCTAGACATATATGAACTACGGTTAATAACGCTTTAATTATTCATTCAAAATGAACAGTTTATCGAACCATACTTTTTCTTCTTCTTTTAACTGAAGTTATTACTACATTGCACGAATTAGTTGGAATCTCATGAGCTTGATTTGTACCATTTGTTTTATGGATTTTCTATATTTGAGATTTATGAAGAGTATCTGGTTTGAATCTCTTCAATATATCTTAAATTCGAAATGGTTTCCCATTGAAGTTATCAAAATCATCCAAGAGATATACCAGTATTTTTATCAAAAATGCTATCATTGATAAACAGTAAAATTCAAGTAATGGATTTTAAGACAATAATCACTAAAGGTCCTTTGTGGTCATAGTACAATAAGTTTATCTTAAGCACATCAATATCTCGCTATGTTAGGCATAATTTATATTACCGTATAGAGGTATGCATGCTTAAAAGCTTATCACATACATTACATGTATACTACATATAAATTGTACATAAAAATTTCTCTTATTATATGGCATTACGAGAAAAGATTTTAAGCATTATGTGGTGCATTCAATTTGCACTAAAATTCATACCAAGCCTTTATATTTTACGATGTGGTGGACCGCCTATTTTAACCATTTGGTTTCAGACCATAAAATAATGTGTACATTGAAATTTCATGTTCATAATATTGCACAAACTTCCAAATTTAACACATGCATTGCAAGAATGAACGGTTAAAAAATGTACATTTTTGAGATAAAAAAAATCAGGAAGCTAAATAGAAAATATTAAAAATAATAAAAGTGGATTTATAGCACCATCGCACGAACAATGCAACTATTCCGATCATACATCAAACAAATTCCCACAGGTCGTAAAAACTATCTGGGAAATTTTGCAGTGTTTAGCTAAAGTAACAGAAACCGAGTTTTTAAATTCTGCGGTGGTTTGCTTTGCTACCAAATTAAGGAATAAATGCATAGCATTACGCCATTGTATGCCAAAATAATAAGTTACAGTAAAGAAGCTTTATTCTACTTTTTATGAAGTCATGAACTGATAAATGGAAGCACCAAATTATCACGCTATACATTTACTTTCAATTTTTCTTAACCCAAATTTCCCTTCAAACATGTGTGCCACCAGATGCAACACTTTTTTCGCACTATATAGTGATAATGTTTCTATTTATAGTATCGATGACAATGTCATTGGGCGTCGACTTTGTAATACATGCACAATTTCAGTTTTTTTATAAGGTTAGCATACCATCAAAACCTTTTGCAATATAACATCATTTTATTCATGCAAATAACGTTAATGAAATCACTGAAAGTCCTGTTTTAGGTTAAACGGATTCAATCTCACGCTGGGGATGTTCCTAGAAAAAAAAACGAAATTGATTATTAAATAAGTAAACAACATAAAAATCTTTACATTGTAAGGATCATATTAATGTTAAAATATCCAATCATTTATCCTAAAAACTAAAATTGGCTACGAATTCTGACCCAGATGGATAATGATATTAAGAGCACATCTTTACTATATTAAAAGTACATCTCCCATGGTTTTCTGACTAATGTAGTCTGCATTTTTATATTTTAGGTTTCTCTTTTAATGTGATGAACGTTATGCAAAATAGGGCGAGAAGTATGTTCAGTATCATTATATGAAGGAATCAAAACTAAATAAGAAAAGATGGAAGGCTTTTAAAGAGAGTTCCTATATTTAAGACTAAATTTTTCTTAGTGTTGGCTCACTGTTATATTTTCTAAATAACTTTGGCCAGAAACTAAAAAAGGTTGAACACCCTTGGTGTTTAATATTTTGAAAAAATATAATCGAAGATTATTGTTTCCGAAATTTAATTGTGGATGTTTCGAGTTCAAAGTGTGGTAAATCAATACACCTCTTTCAACAACACAATATTGAAATGCTGGATTGGTAGAAAATTAATAAATAATTCCCTGATATTGTGAAAATAATACGACATTGGGGCTCAATAGTGTAAAAAATGATCAGATATGAAAGGTTGCTAATTTTTTTACCTTGGTTGAAACTATCATCGCTCATTAAACAAATGTTTTTCCCAGGGAAAACAATAGGTAAAAGTTTAATACTCTAATCCACTAATTGCAAATTGGTAAAATTCACTCTACATGTACGTACATGAAACAATTGTGTTGAGATAGGCGTACGTGTCAATTTACCACACTTTGAACCCAAAACACTCACAATTAAATTTCGGGAATAATAACCTTTTGGGTTACATAATTATTAATACATTGGCAAAAACAATTTCTCATATAACTCTCATCAATTTAAAAAAAAAAATTATAAGCGCATGCCCCATGCTGTGCATTCTATGATGTTGGATATGTAATTTATTACAGTTTTATTGACTAATTACGTATGATAAAAATATTTTTCCCAAGTCATTACTCAAATTACAGTGGTGCGTGCTATTTGCTGCATTTTTAGGCATATTTCTGTCAAAAAATTATATACGCCTCGTTTTACGTTCACTTGAATGATGGCCATTAAAATGTTTTAGTTTGGTAAAGACATAAGGATATGCATATTGATCAATTATTGGTAATTTAAGGTTCAAGCTAATTGATGATACGTCGAATGGGATGAGAAATAAGGAAGTGTCAGTGAAATAATTCACACTGCATCTCGATCAGTAGAATTATTTGTTCACTGAATATTTAAAGCAGTTTTCTGTAAGGTTATTGACTAAAATTTGCATTGTTTAATGACTATGTCTATGAACTAAACTAACAGTTAATATTAAATAACATATTTAAATCTACATCTTATACATGCCATTTACCAACATTGAAAGGTTAAATAGTTTTTTATAATAAATGTTCAAAATATAAAAAATACATGTACAACAATTATATTGGATGAAAAGGAACACAATGTTATATAGAAATTAGTACATTACAATTATTTTCTTATGTATTCTAACCAATGCACATTTTTTAAGTCAAAATATATTTTTTAAATGTTGTACATGTATATATTGTTTTAAAAATATTTACAATAAGTTTGGAACAATATACACGCATACAGTATGTACCATAAATATTATGCAAAAAAACATTTTTATATATAGATAATTTAATTCCTTTCAATGTCTGTAATAAAAACATCTTGAAATAAAGTTTCACTGGTATTTTAATTATAGAATTAAGCTCATTTTGAATATAAAAATACGAGATAATAAACAAGAACATGAAAAACCTTGCATCATTTCAAACTTTCTTTTATATTTTACCCATGGGAAAATATACTTTTTAAAAAAAAATTAATATTTATTACCTTGCTTGATGCCAAGTTATCATAAGTTTCCATCATTCCTTTCATATTTAAAATTCAAAATTAAGCACGCAATGCAATTGTCGATTTTAAATATTAAGCTTATCTTATGTTTAAATCCAAGAAAACACCACATCGCTCATATTATAAATTAGAAATATAGTACCTGTTTTTTTCGTGCTCCACTTCAAAATTTGCAAACGTAGGTGTAGACTTTGAAAAGTGCGGTTTTCCAATCATGTCCGAATGCATCAGGAGCTGGACATCATTTGTGTTAACTCTTGAAACTATATGGTTACCAATTTTCTTTCAAATATATGGAAATTTATATAGATGTATTCCCCACCTAAAACTTTTATAAACCATCCAATTCTTATGTGTATGCTAAAGGAGACATCAAACAACAAAATGGCATTGTATCGCTCTTGAATAATTGATGTCGATTTAGCAGAATTGTCCTAGATATGCAGGATTCACGTAGGTTACTTGTGAAAGATTCTATACACTTTTACTTTAAATAAATATTAGCATAGGGTAATGTGGCAGAAAGTGAAATCTAGATGTATTGGGTCTTTAATGGCTGACTGAACAGAAATGAAGAAAAGGTGTGGAAAAGTAACTACAATTTATGTGTTTAAATAATGTTAAAAACACGTTAAAACAATAAACTTGAAGTTTTACGAATCTACTCTTAATGAACAACTTCGAAAAACTACATATGCATTTAATTTTTTTATTTATCTGTTTCATTCACATGTATTCTAGACGAAAACAGGGCGAGTTTAGATCGCATTCTACTTTTTTCATGATTTTTTTTGTACAAAAAAAATGTTCAAACGTAGTTTTCTCATACCAATGGTGAATAAGTGAAACCTTTTATCTCCAAAATGAGTTTTTGCTATTATTTTAATGAACTTATTTTCCCTAAAATTTAAAAAGAAGAAAATTCGTAAAATTTAGAGCGAATTTCCTAAATGAATAAGTATGCATTAAAGCCTCATTCTTATGAAAAAAGAGGAAATTTTGGTTGCTATTAAAAAATCGGTTACAAATTGTACTGGTAAGGACCTTATCAAAACAAAGGGAGCATATTGACGGTGAAGAAGTGAAACCTCGTATCTTAATGATAATGACAAAAATAATTAAAATTGATCTTATGAATAAATTGTGGGATTCATTTTAGCTAATAGGATCAAAGATAATAAAATGGCTTGTATTTTTGTAGAAAAGTTTAACGTGTATGAGCTAGGCCATGGATTATTATTTCGCTTAAAGGGTATACGTTTTGTTTTTGAAAATTACGTAAACTATCCTTTTTAAAATGGTGAAACAGTTTTATAATTAATTTATGTCCAGTCTTGTACATTGTGTACATTCGGGAAAAAACATTTAATTAAAAAGGATGTTTGCTAAGTCTTCGGATGTATCATCGGTTATACATGCATGAATAAATAATAAACCTTCGTTTTCATTTTGAGATACCTTCCGGCAAATTTCTTTCAAGATTATCTAAGTACTGGTTTTATTTCCTAAACATCTTTGAATCCAATACTGGTTGTATACTTTCATGTGATATGTACGGCAGCTTAATTTAATTTTTGAATGCGGTATTTTTGTTGGGATATACGTACTTTTTGCATCACATTCAATATTTCGCAA
>JAQGCC010000235.1:0-46560 GCA_034698905.1 Xestoiulus laeticollis | reverse complement strand
CTTTGTCCAGTTTTGATAAATTTACTTTCAATGATCTTTAGTAAAAAAAACTATGAATTCGATCTTGTTCTTAAAAACGATTTTGCAAAATTTTACAATTCTAAAGATTGTAAATTTTTACAAATCCAATGTTCTTCCACGTCCTGTTCATTCTGCATTTTTATAGATAAATTCATGGATTAAAAACATAAGTTTTGATTGACTATGTGGCGCCTTACAAATGTTGTAAAATTTGTTTAACAACTTAATGATACTCCTGAATTCGCACATCATTAATTTATAACTCCTGTAAAAACAAACATCGAATTGTTTTTGGTTTTGAGACGATTTTGACTTACAAGTAATAAATCCCTAATCTTTAATCTCTTTTCACTATTTATAACCATTTATCGTTTAGAGATAAAATAATGTGGCATGTTGTATTTGAGTCTTATAAGCTCTACCCTGTCCATTTCTTTCCATTTCTAGTAGGCCCTTTCCCTGAAATTCCCAATGTTTAAAGTTGATTTAAACCTTACTTCTCCATAAAAAAATAAATCTGGTGGGATTAGTGTCCTAGTTTATTTTATAATTTTTATTTACAGTCTTGTTAGTTATAAAATTTCAAAACTGTTATTTAAGGCTGCAAAAATGCAAAACACATTACATGGGGCCCTTTGAAAGTTTTAATTTTGTAGCTCGTAATGGATAACTAAAAAATGTGCTTATTGTATACGTAGACGAAAAAATTTAAATTTTGTTCAAAATATCAAATTGATAAAGTAGATATTATAAGTATTTTTTAAATTAAGTTTATCTCCCTTCAGACAGACTGGTCCTATAGCAACCTATTAAATTTGATGGCCCCTTTAAGGTCAATTAAGGCCACGCGTGAGAAGCGTGACGATAATTAAAGCTTAACGGCCATTAAAAAAAAGCTGCTTGACCCGGCCAATAGACCAATAAATTTAATTTTAATTAAAAAAATAAAAATTTCAGTTGGATGGCGCCATAGTATATTAGATTATTGCAGTTTTAGCAATGTGGTAATAAGAACTATCAAATGCTCTTTTTCAAAGAATGGATTTTCAATTCCCATTTTCCTTCCGAAAATGTGCGAAACAAATGGTATTTTTTGAGGATTTACTTTTGTGGAAGATGGGTCCATTATAGGGCCTATTGACGAATGAATTTGAAATTTGGTGAATTGCTCATGTTCCTACTGAATGCTAATCCCCGTTCATAATGCGGAGGTGTTAAAGCATTTTGCCCCCACAGTTTTTTTCCTATTTCAAAGGGACCGTCGTTTAGTGTCCACTCAGTGCACATTTTGGACATTTGCTGGTAGGGTGGAACCTTTTTTAGGGGGAAGCTGGTTGGTTAATTCTTATATTTGGGACGGCCCATTGCTACTAGTCAGACTAGAAGACTGTGAATGCAGAGTGGACATTACAATTTTACTGGCGACTGTCTTGGGACACTTTTAGAAGAGTCCAGACGACGACTGTTCACTTTTAAATTTAATGATTGGATCTTTCAGCACATGATATATAAACTGAACCTAACAATTTTAACTAACCACTTTACTCTCTGGTTTAGCTGTCTGGAGAACTAAACTGTTGCTGCAGTAGTATTCAATGATTTTTCTAAAAAATATCATGGAAATCAAATTGTGTTGGAAATTACTTGCAATTTTGCTATTTGGCTGCATTTTTGCAAATTGTGCTACAATAGATGAAAATTCAAATGACAATTCTAATTCTACTGTCCCTAGTTTTAGAGGGAAGAAAGTTATTACGATGGAAATACCAGGGACACCTGTAAGTTATAGTTTTTTTATATTTTCATGCATGTTTTGTTAAAATTTATGACAGATCACAGAATTTTTTTGCATGCACGTATTTCGTATCAAAAATAATGTTTTTTTGGTAATGCTTTGAAAAACACGCATGGAAAAACCTTAATTTTCAGTTGAATTTGCATGCTTTTTCAACTTCTTACAGTATTATAAAAGTTTACAATATATTGTAAGAAACACTTTCATAAATGTCTATTCTGAGCTAGTTTTCGAGAATGTTTTAAAATTTGTTTAATTTTAAATGAATTATTAATTAATCTGTAATTTGTTCACTCGTTCATATAAATTTATGAGAATTAATACATAAAGTTACTTGAATTTATAGCTTTAACTTTTTGACACATTAAATGAAGACATTTGACCATTCCAAAGTCTTGTTCTTTAGCCTTTCATTATGATAAAATAAACCTGCTTTCTGTAAATTTGAACTTCAATTTTTGAAAATAGCCAGATTTGACGTACTACAGATATTACTTTTGATTTAAAATTGTCCTTATAGTGTCCTAGTATATCTGGAGTTTGCCTTCTTCACATATCAAGTGAACTCCATGCAAAATTGTGAATATTGCACAAAATCACACCACTATGCTATATACTAATTTGATTGTCGGTATACATTTTTGTTTTATTGTCGCTTGCTTCTGAGCAATAAAACTAACTTATCAAGCATGTTTTAATCTTAATCGCCCATTAAGTTCAGCATTATTTTCCTTTACCACGATTCCTTATCATAACTACCGTTTAAACTTTGTTGAAACTTTTAAACAAAATTCCTAGAAAATGTTGGAACAAATTAAAAGCATTTCATGGTCCGTTTCATTTGCAAACTGGATAATAAATGTGTATATTTCAATTTTAAAAGTCAACAATTTCATATTTTCAGACGCATGTGCAACTAATTTTTTTTTATGATTACAATTATTATTGTTCAAAAATTTAAATCGCCAAATAAATCAAACTTTTATACGAAGACATATATACAATGTTAGTTCAGTACAAATTTTTAATATTTGCATAATACCCATTTGCTAAGTTAAATTAATTAGGAATATGTTTAAAAAAAACTAGAAAGTGAAAGGAATCAGTAAAATAAATCATTTGGTTACAAGTTTGACACGAGGGTCATCAATGGGCCATTTTGTCAAATGTCATTCATCATTTGTCAAATTTTCGCCATCATTACATACTAACGAGTTTTCGGTTTGTGCAAGACATTTATTGCCAACTATGATTATTATAATGTATATCTTAGATTATTAGAGTACTTAATATATTCCCATAGGTGAAATTTCTTCATTTTGACCTTTATTAATAGAAGGGCACGTTAGGTTTTACAGATTATGCCCAAAACCCACGATTAATCCCTTTTCCACAATGCAACCCCATGGAGGTGCTAGAAGGGCTAATATCCATTTAAAAAATGTGACTGCATGCAAAAATCCATTAACACCTCCGGACCTCGTCGCTAATTAACCCCTAGTTCTGTTTAGTCCAGTTTTAATCCGGGTGTACACCTGCAACTACTTAGAAGTATACAAGTTTTCTACACCTGGATTTCACGGCATTGGGCTTAGCAAATTGACAGGAGCAACATTGTTTGGCAAAATGAGGCCATATTCGATGGGGTACAATTTAACATCTAGACACCTGCACATTTTTTTCAAGATACATGTATATCCCAAAATCTGTTTAAAATTAGACATCCCCAAGGACTTAAAGGTTTATATTGCTCGATGTACGTGTTTTGCACGTGCTTTTCTGGTCCCTGCTTAGGGCACGTTGCATCCAGGGGGCTACAGGTGGCTGTTATGAGCAGCCAAACACATGTATAAATCAATTTTACGCTAATTTCACATTTATTTTATGACAGGTGAGGCGACTACTTGACTCCAGACATACCTGGCTGGCGTTTGTGCGCCATTCGGAGAGGACTAACCGTCGCCTTAAAGCCAAAAACGCAAAAAAAACCAAACAGTTGGTCAGTTTTATTCAATGTCACCTAACATTTATAACTTTTTACTAGAAATACAGAACACCTAAAAAAATACATGGCTTTTTTTAGTATCAACAATATACAACACTATTATTTTACAAACATGCAATACAACATGCACTTTGTTTTACAAATAATACATTTTTTTTATTTACAAATACATGTACATTGTGTATATATTATTTTTTACAAATAAGTGACGTCATTCTGAATGCGTTAATGAAGTCAAAATCGAGAAAATCCACGTGGCACCACTTGGAAAAGTCTTAATAGAGCGCTTAAGTTAGTTTCCAGCTTAAATGCATATTCGAACATGTTCCTGCGTAATAAATTTTAATAAATAGAATGTATATTATTAAACATGTCGCACCCGATTCAGTTTTACATGGTTGATTAAAGGATATTCTACATTAATTTACAGTGCATTCTGAAGAATACCGTGTAAAAATAATGTAAAAACTTTCTGATTTAAATTTTTTTAAAAAACACTTATACCCAATTAGAAAGTTTACCTTTACCATTCAACACCAATTATTATACAGAGACAATAAATTAGCGCATTTTTTTAAAATGTTATATTAATATAGGCCTTTTTGAATTTTATTTAGAATGGTTTGCGAGGACCAGAAGGCCCTCGTGGGCCCCAGGGTCCTCCAGGTCCACCGGGGGCGGAAGTGACTAAAGATGTGATGTTGCACGAGTTTCGCAATATGGTGAAAGGTATATTTTAAAGTTTATACTCTGATTTTGAACCATTTATCTAGTGTTGAGACAATTGGAATGCATGGGCATCAAATTTGGAGTTAGGGACAAATGCATGTGTTATGAGGTGAAGCCACTCTCCAAATTGAGAAGTTTTTTTTTTTAACTTTTGCACATGACAAAAATAATTTTACAACACCTTTTTTATAAGTTCCTTAATATAAATTTCAACACAGGCCTACATTAAATAAGAAATTTGCCTTTTTTATGATCTTTAGAAGCTGCAGAACGCCGAGCCCAAAGTTTTTTGGATGCAGAAGTATGAATTTGTTATTTTTGAAATTACGAATTACAAATTTCCTTAATACGCAATTGATAAATAATTGATTATTTTTTAAAGTGCGCAGATTGCAAACCATCAATGTTGGAGAACATTACTGGTCCATATATCCCTCCACTATTTGATGTAGATGAAGCGATCGTCGTGCCCAAAATGATTTGGGGATTTCATTGCCGCCTTGAAGATGATGCAAAAATCGCCCGAAGAGCTTTAATCGAGTTAAAACAGTGGCATGTGGTAAGTTTGTAATTATCTTTCCAAATAGCGAATATATCTTAACAATTTGAAATATTATTTTCGGACTTGTGATTTTATTAATTTAATAAATTTGTTATCGAACGAATATTTTCTTGTAGCCTTTTGTCCAAGGTGGATTCCAGCGTGGCAAAGGCATCAACACTGCAGAAGGACGATTTGAAGTGCCACGTAAAGGAATCTACAACTTTATGGCAAATCTTCACATCAGACACCGGTCTTTACGGGAGAAGGTTCGAGAGAAAAAGGGGTTCGGAGACATGCTCCGAGCATCGATCTGCATCGATTCATTATGTCAGCAACATGCGTAAGTTCCTAATCCAATCTTATAAATTCCAAAGTTTAATAAATTTGGGATATACTATAATATGTTGTATTTTTACAAATACAGCTTGCTAGAAACTACCGTGCAGCTAGCACCTGCACCTTGGCAGGGGACTGTAATTATCAATGGGCTTCTCGAACTTCAAGTAAGTGCTGTCCTCATTTAAGTTATAATATCATTATATCATATTTACCATATTACATGTTTTATTTTATTGAAAATTAATAATATTTCCTTATGTTAATATTGCAGAAGGGACAATATGTGTCCGTTTATGTGGATAATAGCGGTCCTGATGCGGTCATGGTATTAAGTTCATCGCTTTTCACCGGATCCCTAGTAGGACTGTAATAAGAATGCTACGAATGCATTGGACAGAAGATAACCTAACCTACCTCAAGCCGATAGTCAGCTTTTCTAATTTTTAAGGAACGAAAAGCCTAACTCACATTTGCTCAAAACGAATGGAATTTTTTCAAAGACATCTATGAAGAAATCAACAAAATGCAAGATATAAGTCTGTTAAATAATGTGAATGTGTGTTTTATGTGCTAAGCCAGTTTAAGAGCGTGTAATCCCAAGTAATCAAAGCAGGGAAAATATAGAGGGGTAGACAAAATAATATGAACACTCTGCGTTTCTTTCATAATAAGATGTTTGAACACCGTTGGCCGGGCGACAACGGAACCTCAATCAGTCACGTTATTTTGACTTTCTGTATAGATCGTTCGGTAAAAAGTGTGAATTTGATCGGAGATGGATTCTACGTGTTAACGTTTTGTGTAAATATAGTTATAGGCGTAAATAGTTTATTCAATTTTCATTTTTATTTTAAAACTTCGTACAAACTGTGTTCATAAGGAATGTGTAATAACGATATTTTTTCATATAATTTGCTAATTTTTTCATTAACAAAACACTGATTCATCTGTAAAAAAATTAATCTATGTTATGGTTTGTGTAATTACCACTTATGCAAGATGATGCTCAAAATTAAACGAACAAAACCAAAATTCATTGAAAAACATCATTAAAATGCAAAAGGGTTATTTCTTCCATTTTTGTAAATTTGAGTACAAGTGCAACTTATAGCCTGGTGGCGATTGTTTTTTATTTATACATATCAGAACTGAGGCGATCTTGCATGGAATTAGAGGCTGATTAAAGCCCTCTAGAACAAGCACTATACATGTAATGCTAAATTTTCAAAAGCTATTTTCTTCAAAAAAAAAAATAATGAAAAAAAAAATGAAAAAAACCAGCAGGTTATTTATTAAAAATGTATTTCCTCCAGTTATTTAAAAAAAAATGTTTTTTTGAAAGGTTCTAGTATCATCACTTGGCCTCTAGGGGGCTGCACGTGTCCCATTAAATTCGCCTCAATTTAAAAAAAATGTTTATTTACAAAATAACTGGAAGAAATACATTTTCAAAAAATAGCCAGCTGGATGCATCAAAACATGATGAATATTGAGCAATTTATTTCTTTAATGTGTTTTTATTTGTTATGGACAAAAATGGCTTTTGAAATTTTAACATTACAGGTATAGGACTCGAGGGCGAATGAACCTTAAATGAAAATACATGTACAAATTGCCATTATATGTAATTATCTGGGTAATATTTCTTGGTTATTTAAGATTGTTTTTCATTCTTATTTTTTTTTTCATGTATGCCATTTAAGCTTGTATGTCTTGCATCTCGATAGTTTGAAGAATAAACGTAGCAACTACTGTACGAGCGTGGGTTCTTCACAATATGTATTAAAACATCGCTGTCTAAATGCAAGCTGTGTTCTGAATCCTGTAAGTAGACAATTATAAATTGTTACGAAAACTAAGTTACATAGTGTACAAATTACAACGTAAGAGTGAACCTTACTTCTTCCCATGATTCTTTCAATTCAATCTTTTTAATGAGTTGACCAGTTTGATTATTATACAAATGCACTTTACCGCTGACTTGATGACAACTGGAATCGGATGAATTTGCTACAAGCAGCACAAAGATATCCATAGCATCTTCATAATTTAGGCAAATTAAATTATGCTGTAAGTAAAAAAAATATATCGAAGGATGTAGAAACTAGTGTTCAAGATGCTAGTATAAATGTTTAGTTAAGTTACCTGGAAAAATATAAATTACCTGAAAAGCTTCATCTGCACTTTGGGTATTATAGTTGTATTTTATTCGGCGACCAGATGATGTATGCGTTTCGCGTTTCTTTTCCTTGGGTCTGTCATCCAGGGATATGACAAATAATTTCTCCAAAACTGGCTTTTTGGGATTTTGCGTGTTAAGGCGGAAAATTCTGCATAATCGAGCAAAGCATTTATTTTCATATGAGCTAGTTGTGAAAATATGAATTTGAAATGAACGAAATTAAAACCTGAGTTCTGTAGATGAACAATGAATAATCCGCCCAGAATCGTCCAAGTGAAACATGGCTCGGTCAGGTTCAATGTGATTAACATCAAAACTCATCACTCCATCTGTGACACTTTCATAAGGGGATTCTAACGTAAACACCTGAATAAAAGTAGGTGTTATCAAATGAATTAAATTATCAAATTGAATGCACTTCTAGATTTTAAGCACCTTACTTGAAATTTATTATGCTGATTTACTGGTTGAATTATGTATTGCCAAGGATATCCTCCTATTTGCAAATCATTCTCACAACAATGAACTTCGAATAAAACAGGTGGTCGAACTTTTTTCATCAAAAACAAGTAGAAAATCTATTATGATGCTGCGAGTTTAAAAACCTGACCAATTTAATTACTTTATACCTTCTATATCAATATTTGTTGGAAGACCAAATGGGTGTTGCCCGACCAATGAATTGCCAGAAATCCCATGAGGGCATATTTTGTTCAATTGAGCTTCAAATTTCATACACTATGACGAGAGAAAGAAAATATCAAGAGAAGAAGTTTAATATTATATACCATGAGGTTTAAATTGGATTTCCAATAAGTATAAAGATTATACTTACATTATGAAAAATATATTGCAAACTATAAAGCCTTACTAATCCGTGATGGGAGATTAATAGTAAGCCATCCATTGCTTGAGCATCTGAAATATCTTTTCCAAATACCTGTAAAACATTACATTTTAATTATGGATCCATTGCTCTATAACTTTAGTGATGAAATGAAAAAAATATGTCTCACGGATTTATTTATTTCTACTAATCCAATGAATTGCATTGGGAATAACTTGAGGAAAACTAAGGCACAGAGCAGATTTTTGTTTTGGTTGCTCCCGGCAGACTGAAATTAATAATTGCAAAAAAGAATTGTAAAACCTTATTTGTGTTAACTAGTTATTTATTGAATTTTGTTTTAATGAAATGATCCTAATATACATACTCGATTTGATATGGTGGATTTTATTACAACATTGTGACCCTGAGTTTCCCAAGAAACGTGTCTATATATTTGAAACAATAATTAGTCTTGGCAAATTTTAATGCAAATTAAAACTTAATCTTACCGAAAACGATATCGCGACGATAAGAAAATGCTTTGCATCGTTACCCCAGTTTCAAGATTTAGCCGATGAAGCCAATGAGTAGATAAGGCAAGAAAGCAGGATTTATTATAATCCTCTTTACAAAGTGGAACCTTTGTCTAAGTGATTATAAACATTAATATATAAATATAAAAATGCCAAAGTTGAAATTATATGCTGGGTAAATATGTACGAGATTTATTTATGCTTACAAGAGCTGCATGGCAACACAAGCCATCCTCAATTTTTTGGGAAGCAGGAACTTTATGGAGTTTGTATAGAATTTGTGGGATTCCGGAAAAACCAGCACTGGTATATGTATATATATACATTACATATGTATGTCAAATATATAAGAAAACTATAATAATTAACAACCATTTCATTTATTATTTATTTTGCAATATAGTGAAAAAGTAATTTTAACTTACACTGTATAACAAGTCCGATAATTATCAAAATAAATTTTAAAACTGCAAATAGTAAATATGAATAAGATGTTATGTATTTCATGATATAGGCTACTGCAGATTTGAATTTTACCGCTATCTGATTCAAATAATTAACCAATAAGACCATCATTACGTCACAGGAAGGAGATTTGTCATTTAATTCGTTACAGCAGTATGTACATACCCGTCATAATATATGGGAGTTTTTGAATGACTTTCCCAAAGTTTGCTAAATGCAGTATCATTCTACAAGAAACATTATGTCAAATAACAAGAATGAATAGATGCAAAATTGCATAGGCCTATATAGGCCTAGTAGTTCGAATACATTTATTTATTACCTTTATGACGATTTCCTTTAAAACCCGCATGTTGGCTCTATAATTATTAATGACTCCTAATTCTCGGTTGTGAATTTCATGTAAAATTCCCTTTTTTCCGTGCATAATTATGAGAAATAGCACGAAAATTCCACAAAATAAATAACATCGAACACGTGTTTCATTAAATTACATATTCGGGAAACGTACTTTGTTGAAGTTTGTTTTTGTTCGAAATTGTTGAAATTCTGGAAATTCGAACCATGGAATTTATTTTATTTAATTAAAATTATAATCACGTAAAATTACGTGGAACTTTGATTTCCATCTGCAAAGCGCTAAGGTATTAATTTTGTTTTATTTCGACTGATGTTTTTGAAAAATTAAGAAATATAAATGCAGTTTCCAAAGAAGTACGATTCAAGAATACGTAAAACCCATTCCAAATTTCCATTTTCCAATTACTAGCGCCACCTAACGAAAAATGCAAGAACTACAACTATGACGTTTTTAACTTCAAATTCTTTGGCGGCTTTTAACAATAGATTTTTATATGAATTAATGGTGATTAATATATTGTGGATATTGCATCAGTTTAGATGTGGAGTTTAATTAATCGCGAGCATAGAAGCAAGTCTAGTAATTGTAATTTCGCTGGTTGTCATGTAAGCCTCATAATGAGGTAATAAATAAGCCTAAATGACGCTCAGCTGCCTATAATTTGAATTCATCTAAAATTCTACACCTCCCAATCAACTTTTCTATAATTATTCGTCAATTCTAAGTATTCAACTTGAGGACTCCGCCTACTGCAGGCTACTGGTAAGTAACATAACCTACATTATTTTAATCACTACTAGGAATATTAGACAAAAAGCCTGAATATAATGGAATTGAAAAAAGATGTCCTTCAGTCCTTGTACACATTTTTTATCACACCATATTTTTCTCCAATGTCTGAACATTGCACCAAAAATGTATTTCAAACTAGTTTCCATGTACTATCCCCTATTGCCCTAGATCCGTGAGTTTCACTCGGGTCCATGGACGCCAGAGGCAAAAACAGGTCATTGGACATTGGGCAGGGGCTATCAGAAGATAAGAAAAGCAACTAGGGGTTTAAGGTCGAGAATGGTCATGGCTGATAGGAGCTACGATTCCCGGATTTTGTGACTGGTTTGGAAGCTGCCCTGGAGACGAAATTGCACATTCTGGACTAGTCCAAAATCCTTGTACAAATGTAGGCTACATCCAATGATCCAAATCCAATCCTTTTCTAATTTTACAATGCATGTAGAACACTGTAGTTCAATCTTACACATACAGTAAAACTGGGTGATTTTATATTAGGACCTACAAAATATCTAGCATAAGTATTACTTCATTTCAGACATACATGTACATTGCTAAATTTGGGTCCTTATTTTTACATGCCCTTTTTAGGCTAAATTGCATCCTAATCTTACGCAGTTGTAGCCTACTGTGTGCTTTTGTTCTATATAGGAACTAATTGGCACAAGTATTAATTTCTATTTCATATTCACTGCTGAAGTAGGGTCTTAATTGTTAAATATTCTTATAACATGCTCCCTTTGGACGCCACCGTGCCAAAAATAGGGTGACGAGAAGGTCCTTGCAGGGAAAACTCCGCACACCAAACTAGGCCTACTTTGCATAAGTGACCATCAATTTATGTTGCTGAAACTGGTTAGGTTTACAACTTTTCTAAAACCCAAAAAATATTCAGGGATATTCCATTGCATTATAACATGTGTGATAGTAGTCACAGGGTCGAAGTGCTGATTGAAAGTCTATTGAATCCACGTGGCATAGGACGTTGACAAGGCTTGACCACCAGTTCTTGCCAAGTCGCTATTTTTTCATCCTCTCATTCAATTCCACTCCTATTGTCTTGACCCAGGAAGTATGTAGGGTGGGATACGTGAGGGTACAAGTCTGACCTAGCCATACGTGGCCAATTAACAATGGGGTTCGGCGAGAACAATTCGTCGCCTGGGTTCACTAAGCTGGCTGTATCTGGAACCAGTGCTTCAAAGCCGGTTTCATGGTTCCTTTGGGACCTCTACGTCTCAGGCCACCAACCCGGGCCATAATTTCAAAGTTTCCTCCCTATTATAATACCCATTGCACTGGCACTGTTTTTCCTTCACCCATCTACCCCTCTTCTAACAACCTGTTAGCTGGTCCCCCGGAGGCCACAAAACCCTACCCAGTATCACATTCCTAACTTAAGAGCTTTTTAACATTTTTTCTTGTGTTTCAAAGAAAATGCATAAACCCAACATTGTAACGCATGTCCCCCCTTAACCCCCCCTCCATGCTGCATGTCCCCCCCTCATGTGAAATCCAATATGAAGATTGACTATTTCTCAACTTTCAATATTTTTCTAAACGAAGGTCAGTTACCATATCAAAACAAACAATAAATTTGACTACTACCTTACACAACTCCAATGATTGTAGACTTTTTACAGAGGGAGGTACATTGAACATGTATGTAAGCCTGGCCCAGTCAATAACCTGAGGATGAAAGGTTTTAATATCTCCAGGAATAAAACATGCTAGCATTTTTATCCGTCTATAAAAATAAAACTGTTTTAAGTAAGAGCTCATACCAAGGCATGATAGTGGCAATTAAATGTTTTATTGTGTATTGTGCTAACGCTACGTATTTAAACGGTGAAAAAATAATTGTGGTTTAATTGCTGATGGACATAATATTTCTTACAAAAGATGGTTAATATTATTAAACGTTTCCAGTCATAATTTAAAAATCGTATTGCAATTTATATGTATTGCAAATTATGGACGTGGTCTTTTTTATATGGCAAGGCAGTCCATCAGTCCAGTCAATAACCTCTTGAGATTTAATTATACATCGAGCGAAACAACAACAACAACAACAACAACGACGTCGAAAGATTTATAAACAAGTGGGCTTTTTTTATTATTAAAAAAAAATATTAACATGCTGCGAAGGTCTTCGATGACAAGTTATGTCGGAGGAATTTGTCTTTTCCCCCTAAAATTTAATGGCTAACTCTTTCACTTCCTTATGAAATTGATAAGAAACTGGGGACGAATACAAAAAGTACAAAACCAGATCTAGGCCTGCCGTGTTTTCAGCCAGAACACCGATCAGACGGTTCTCATTAAGTCATGGCAGTTTGCTAATTATTTGGGGCAAACTATGACATTTTCTGCAAGTTATATTTGTCTCCCAATACACACAACTCGTTTCCAGTAAAAAAAAATTAAAAAACCTTTTGAAATAAATGTATAAGCGAACTGAATACGAAATGGACGAGAGGAAAGGTGAAAGTACGACAATAGTTTGGAAGTTTTTGTTTTGTTACATGAACTGTCCAACGGTCGAGCAAAAATTCACTGTGTCTTGGACTCATAAGGAGCCAAAACATGAAGCTCATGGGAAAGATCAAAATCTTTAAAATCGTACGTCATTTTATTCAATTAACCTCATTTATATAGTAACCTTTCTACATGTTGTTTTATTCATGTGGCGCTATTACGTCATCTGCAATATAGGACGCCATATCTCCATCTTATTCAGTACATGCTTGCAAAGATGACGTATAAATTTGAGCAAAAAAAAAAAAAAATGAAAGGAAAAACCCGGTGCATGTACCCGTGTAAAGGGGCCCTGGAATTTACAACTTGCTAATGCCAAATATAACAATCCGGTTCCCCACAACAGATTGTTTTGGAATCGAATGTGCCGAAGTTTACCAGTCCCCCATTTCATGTGGTATTTACACCAACACTAGCCAATTGCAATGGATATACAGAGTAGTAGTAGTCGACTAAACACCCCCTGGTGGTGTATGATCCTCTAACATTGCTTTTTCAATATGGCTGTCTTGCCATTCTCCAAAAGTGACCAAATTTAGGTACTTTAATTTTTTAATTGAATAATTTTTTTTTTTTTAGTAAAAGGACGCAGACATGTTGAAAAACGTGTCATGATGAAGTGTGCATTTATAAAATTCCAACATGGCCGAGTGTACATGTATATGATAAATCTAACTTTATACAGGTATATGTTATACTTCTTTACCGTAAATACTCGATTAAACCTCGGGTCGTTCACATCGTATACATGTATTTCTAATGTACCCCGGGTTTCGAATAAATCCCGGCTGTTGGGGGAATTCCCTAAGTGTTCGCGCTTGACATTTTCTGACATAGGCCTACTGGCCGGAACCCTAGATATGCTTGCTTCTGGTAAATTTTTATATTTTTAATTTGCTATACCAACTTTGAGGGAACGAAAATAATAAACCTCGGGTCTCGAATAATTAAACCACGGGTCAATGTTCCTTTTTAAGAGGTACATGCATACACGTTAACGAGAGTGTACGTATACTATAATACATATAATGTACACGGCCATGTTGGAACTTTATACACGTGTACAAAATTAGTCTTATCATATATACAATAGTATTTTACACGTAAAATACTTGTAGTTACACCTGTACACAAAGTTGAGCTTATCATAATAGTGTATCATTTTTGTATTTCCAATACAAATATTAAACGTATTGGACGAAGCGGACACGTATTTAAAAATGCTGGGTAAATGCGTAGAAAACCGTCGAGTATGACCCTGGAAATTGGAAATAAACAAGAAGAGAAAGGTGGTAAATAAAAAAAAAGGCAAGCAACCTGTTGAGGCGCAGAGATGAAAATGATGCGAGAAGCAGGGAAGAGAAGAGAAAAAGGTGAAAGTACGAAGATGTGTTTTGGTGTATTTTAATGTTTTTCTCAGTCCCCGATGCAAGCTCTTTTAGGTATTTCGTTTTTGCGATGCGTGTATTTTCACCTTCTAAAAAGAGCCTGAGTCGGTGGGGGTGGTTAGACCTGTTTTTGTCGCCCGTGGCAGCGGAAGCATTTTGTACTGGCCCAAGTTCAGCAACCACACACTATGCCGAAAACACGAGAGTGCGCCGTGGACCAAACGTAGCAATGCATATATGCACCAATGGCAAAAATACGAGGCCACGGATGCTACCAACGAACGATGCCGAAGTCTAGGCTCTGACCTCTTCGTTTTTAATACGAATTCTAGCGTGACCGCCCCAGAGCGCCTGCCTGCCTGCCTGCTTTGCCTTGCCTGACTAGCTAACCGAACGGAGAGGGTCAACGTTTTCCCAAAAACCAGAGGACGGGTTTGCGCTCGAGGAAATGGACACGTTAACAACAGCAGAAACAACGAGCACCGAGCGAGGAAAAATCGAGGGAAAATAATCCGAGGAAAGAAAAAAAAATCTAGTGCGGAGTACGAGTCGAGAGGTCGAAGGTCATTCATCGGGAGGCCACGAGGGTCAGCTTTTCTCGAGCCCGTGTTAAACGAGAGCGGCGGTGGACACACATTTTTGCTACGTGGTTTTTGGCCAAGTGTCCGGCGACTAGTCGTGCCAGGATCGGTGCGGGGTTGCCTCTTTATTTTTTTATTTTTAACAACTACGTTTTTTTTTTTCCTTCCCCTTCGAGTGGGTGAATGGGCCTGCCCTGGGCTAATAGTCGACCGGGTATAATGACACCGTGGAGTCCATCGTACGAAGGTCGGGTCGTGGGGTGTCGTTGATTCGGGGGTCGTTGTTGCCGGTAGTGAAGCGATGCAGTGGCCCAGCATCGATGGAGAGAGGTCGGCCAGCGTTTAAGCCTACTTTACCCGGAGTTTTGAAAACTTGCACTGCTGGACATTCATTCGTTCGTGTGAGTATATACATGCATATTTCGTAGGAGAAAAACAACAACTAGTGATTGTGAAATTTTTGCTGAAGAAAAAGTGCAACGCGTAAAAGTGCTAATGAGTCCACCCTCCCTGGAGACGACTACAGTGAACGGGGTTTTGCCGGTCATCCAGATTTCTACGTAGCTGACCGAGCGGTTGATGGATCCGAGACATCGACGAAGACGCCCATCGAGCCGTGAGTAAAAAACGGGAAAAAAAAAAAAAAAACCGAGAAGCAGAAGGCAGAGAGTCCTTGAAAAATTGGGAGTTTTAATTCAATATTTTTTTAATGAAACAAGTAATGAATTACATCGGAATGTTGCAACATCCTGCTGCAGAGCGGATCGACCGTGGGGCGACCTGGTCCGATCCGGAGGTGGAGGAACTGTTGAACATCTGGACGAACGAGAGCGTGCAGGCCGAACTCAAGGAGGCCACCATCAAGAAGCACATCTTCGAGAGGATCGCCAGGATCCTGAGGGAGAAGGGCTTCTTCAGGACGGCCGAACAATGCCGGGAGAAGATCAAGAGGTTGAAGAAGGAGTATCGACAGGCCAAAAACAACAACTATCGGTGTGTCCGAGGCCGGGCAACGGTCAAGTTCTTCCCGAGGTTGCAGGCCGTGTTGGACGGGGGCAGAGGGCCTCCGGGCAAGACCACGGCCTTCTACGACGGAACCGACTTTCCGCCAGGGGGCGACCGAGAGGGGGTGCCTTTCAGCTTCCACAACAACCACCATTCCAAGGCCTCCCCCCACTCTGGCTTCAGCGAATGCAGCGCCGAGGAAATCAAGGTGGACGTGAATCCGGCAGAAGTGGACAATGACTCGTACATGCACAGCGAACCCGGAGAACAGGATCTGGAACTGGCGGAGTCGACCCCTGCCCCCAACGCGCACTCGAGGAGCAGCCGTCCTCCCCCACTCCAACCGAGTCATTGGCGTCATCACCACCACCATTCACATTCCATCAGTCATTCTCACGCGGCACCCGTTCATCAACCCATCACCATAAGCATTCCCCACGCGCATCGAAACAACAACAACAATAACAGCAGCAATAACAACAACAACAACGGGGTCCTGAGCAGGGCCCAACCCCCCATCATCAAGGACGAGCAGGATGACATCAGCGAGGCCAGCAGCAGCAGGGCTACGAGCCCCAGTCCCGTGACCCCTGCTCCCAACAGTCCCTTGTCCCCACACCTCAGGAGAAAAAGGCTGAAGAGGAGCCGAAGTCAAAGCAACCTCGGCTACGGCCTCAAGGAAACGATAGAGGCCACTCTGGATCGGTTTCTCAAGCATCAGCGGGAATCCGAAGATCGACTGTATGCGTGGGAGGAGAGGAGGATCCAGCTGGAATTGGAAGCCGAGGAACGGTGGAGGCAAGAGGACAGGGAGATGCTCCAGCAAATCGTCTCCCAACTCCAGCACATCCCATCCAACTCACAACCGTCGCCACTGTCAGGGTCGCAGTCCAATTCCTCTCATGATCATTAAATGCAGGCGATTGTAGTTCTTCATTAGGCTTTATTTATTGTTCTAAGAGTTGTGTGTTTATATTTTTGGATTGGGCGTGTCTGCAAAAAAAGTCTTTTTCTAACATTTCATTGAAATTCTTGGTCAGAGTTGATGTCAAGGTGCCACCATCGAGTGAGAAGATGGCATCATGAGGCTGTTGCAACATTACGGAAACAATGGCATGATGGCATTTCTGGCCTCCTAGGCGTACATGCAAATTTGAAAACAGAATGGGGGAACTCGAATCATTGGGCAGTGTGAAGATTTACATCTATCACGTGACCTCTTATCTTCCTGTTGGCTTGTGTTGAATACATAATTTTATTGAAATCAAACACAACTAGAACTTTACCGTCGCCATGAAAGTTGCAAATTAGATCACGTGATCGAAATGCCCATTGATACCATCCGCATTTTATAATTAATATGAAGGTCAAAAGGCCTATTAGTTTTTAACATCGCATTTCCAACATGGCCACCTCCTTTTAGTCCATGACTTGCAATGCCAAAAATGGTGAAAGAATGTGATCATGTTGAGAATCTCAACAGGGAGGTTTTTGTTGTTGAAAATTCTGCACTTCTTAAAACATTATCAACGGAGTGTATGATACTTAAAAAGGTTTTTGAACAATTTCCAATCATTTTTTCAAGCTTTAATGCCAATTTTGATGGTAACAATGACAATATGACGTGTCAGTGTTTCGTGATGTCATTTACAATCCTAATGGCGGTCAATGGCCGATAGCTGGGTTTGGACCTAATTTGTTTCCTGTTTTCAAGTCTTGCCTGTAATTTGAATTTCTGAGAATCTGTCGGCCTGGCCGTTTTTGTTCCCATCATTGTGGTCTAAATGGTACTCGCCCTGCTTTTAACTATAGCTTGCATGTGCTTTAACCTCTGGCGTTTTGTGACGTTACAAGTTGCTCGTAGCAGGATTCAGAATTCAGATTTAGTGCTCACACCACCCCTCAAAGTCGTTCCTTTAAAAAAACCTTTGTCGGTGAAATGCGGTTCGCCTTATTCTTTTTAACTAGTACAAAAAGGGTTAGGGATTGAATTCTTATAAAAATAGCCCAAATCCAGAGGAAGATTAAGTTTTTTTGAGATTTGACCTTCCTCACTCATGCTCAGGAAATAATGAAGAGATTTTTCATTGGCGTTCTTTGAAATTGAAACCTCACCAGAGATGGGTTTGAAATTTGTCTGCATTTTAATTACTTTAATTACAACTTTGCAGCCCTATTAATGTCTCGTGTGAAACATTGAAGCCTCAATTTGTACTTCAGGCTTTTTTCTCTAGTTTTATAAAACCCCACTGCCATTTTTAATCGTTAATCATTGTTAGGCCACGACACTTCCTATAGTTGTTGTTGTTGTTGCATCGATACAGCCTAAAACACAAAAAATAACCTTTGATTATTAATTGTAGTCATGGGTTATTTATTGGACTTTATTCCAATGATTCTGTCGCCTGACTCATAAGCTTCGTCTTGAAGTTTTCAAACAAATTAAACCGAGCAATTTTACAAGTATTTGCCAACTGGAAGTAAAGAGAATTCACATGATGGGATTGTCATAATTTGTGCATGATTCAAGTTGCTTCAGTTTCTGATAACAGAAATAAATCACAAAATTCGGACACAATCATCATCCTGGCCAAGTTGCACCAAACCAGGGTGTGATTATAGTTTTTAATGGCCTGTTAAAGTCCATGAATTTAATCCAAAACCAGTTTTAATAGCACAAATTATTTAAATCTGAACATTTAGCAGACAACTACATGTAGTTGCATTTGAACAATTTTAACATTGGATAGTTATGCCGCATTAGAGTGGATACTTAAAAGCTACTGTGATTTCGATCCCCACTTGACTGTTTTGACCTGTTAAATGTTTTGGCTAGCTAACATTTTTGCCTGTCAATGAACTGCTCAAACAGCAACCCATTTACACCTGTAGTATCTCTGATGAACAGCCTTTTCCATTTTTTTATGCATGTCGTTCATTCACGAAAAAAAAATCTAAAAATGCCTCATCAGAGATACGAGATGTCCATCTTTTGCAAGTCCTCATTTTTCATCCTATAGTTAGATGGTCTGATTTCTGTTAAAAGACAATTGGCTCAAATACACGACTCGCCCACTTATTGATAGTTCTATCTTTGTAAATATATTTGGAGAATTTTAAGACCCATGATACAAAATACAGAATGTGTTATATGGTAACTTAAAACTCTATTCATGTACCTGGTTTTTATATTAGCTGATTAAAAGTTATTTAGATACGATTGATACAACGTACAAATTGTTGGACATTTTTACGTACGGCCACAATTCTTGAAAGTCAGCTTTATTAATACGACATTTTTCACCACCACCTCTATCAGTCAGTGATTAAACATTTGCCTTTCGTTCATCCTTTGTAATTATCGCGAATTATTTTTTCTTATTTTGTTTACAACCAGGCCCTCCCTCCTGTTTGGCATAAGTCATGTTTTAATATTAAAAAATTGAGAAATGCAGCTTTAATTAGATGCAATCGTTGTGTGCAATCAAACCTTTTGCAATAATGCTTATCTGGATACCTCAATCAAAATGCTGCATCTAGAAAAAATTACGCAATTTTCAGATGTAATTTTCAAATATTTTCCTGCTTACTTACATTACACTACTTTTAATCAAACTTAAAAACTTGAAATCCAAAATTCATCAAGAAATATGCCTACGTGAATCTTTTAAATTTGTTCACCCAGTTAGCATTTAAATCGAAGAGTTGTTGTGCATTTATTTTTTATTAGTGAATTTGGTGTACATTTCTTGTATTCGTTACAAAGGACTGAATATATGTGCGAGACAAAATTGTCACGTGCTCGTGTCAATTGCAATAATGTGTTGTATATATTTTGATAAGAGGTGCAATTATTATTTTTTTTCACATAAGTATTTTTTGTCATTGTTGGAAATTATTTTTATGCGAGTGAGATATATATTTTGCAACTAAAAAGTTAAATATTTTGTGTGATGGTTTGTCAATTGAACTTGTAGCATTTGTCAGCTTCAAATACCCTCATTTATGACGTTAATATCTAGGTAATATTAATGGATTAGCTTAATCTTTAACTTATGACATGTTTTATTGATATTGGTCATATACATAACATGTACTGGGCCCATAAAATTACATCAGAACTAACGACCTTAACACTGAAATATACAGATTGATAACAATTTAATATAATGTAGGCCTACTAATTTTTCAAATGGCCATTTTTCACTTTGTTTTAAACTAAATGCCTAATAATTAGGCAGATTAACAGATCCGAAATAAAACAAGAGTGTGCATTTATTTACCTGTTCGGAGGATTTTTAACAAACGAAAATGAGGGAGTTGGGCCCATTTATGCAACAAGTTTTTGAGTTTTGCATTTATTAATACAATATTTTGTGCAATTTTTGAGATATTTCTATTTTATATCTGTGAACGGAAAGCATTTTGTGATGTTAATATGGAGTTTCCTACTTAATGTTGCTCGCTTGTCAATGTTTTTTCTAAAACAATTAAGATAATTTTTATACCAGCGGGTTTTTTTTAACAGTACATGTACTGGGGTTAAATATCTCAACAAGTGTTATGTTTTCTTGATTCGTTTTTGACAAATGTTGGACGGGGTAAATTTTTCCATTAAATATTGTGATAATATTCTTATATACGCTACTTGTACGGACATTTAGCCCTGCTTTTACCCATATTTACTCAGGTTTTTCTGAAATGTGATATCGCGGGTAGAAAATATTGAAATGATTACTAAATACTGCAATGTCAAATTTTGGGTACTGATATTGTACTCTTGTGTATTGAATTGACTACCACTTAACCTCAAAACAACACGTCTAGTGTGCAGAAGTCTGAAAGTGCAATGTACAATGCAATATTAGAAAATTAAGTATGATGATGATCCAGTTCTGCTAAAATTTAAATTGACATCATTAAATATTTCATAAACAGCGTACACAAAACCAAATTGTTGAAACATGATTTCAAATATACTTGATTACATCACATTCCATAGTTTTCAAGGCTTATTGTTAAATACTATCATTTCAAGAACAAGTTGTATTCATGTGTTTATGATTTTTTTTAAGAATAAGCATATCAGAATTTTTTATGAATGATTTTTGGTTCTCGTGATAAAAATGCTGTGCTTTCTTATAATGATTCTTGGGTAACTCCAAGGTTTTATATTTTTATAAATTCAGAAATGCTTATAATCTGCCATTGGAGTGCATTTTTTTAAATGTTCTGAACAAGTTATTTGACTAGCTGAATAAAGTTATGTTCTCGAATTTAATAAGCTGACAACTACACTGCCAATACGTTTATTCTCATAATTTCAATTGATGTAATTGTTACACTAATTCTATAGTAACTTTGACTACCTTCAAAACACTCACAATTTCATTGATTCAAAAATGTTTACACTCCCAAGCGTTACCGGTATCAACTTTTGAAACTGAAAATTGGTCGGTGCAACAGCCTGAAACCATTTTAAATTTACGGTCATTTTTATAAACAAATTGCTAGGTAACTTCCATCCTTGTATTAAAAAAAATCTGGCCAACCAAAGATGTGTAAAAAGCAGCTGCTTTTCCACACAGGTATTTGCTTGGAACCACTCGAAACATTCCCATGCATAAAATAGTTAGAGAACAGTGAACCCAAACAACGTCTCATTTGTATGCAGATCTTACAAGCCTGGGGATCAAGTTTTATTTTTTTATGTTAATCCAAACTAACCAGATATTTTTAACTCTTTTTACACACGTAAGTTTGCTTCACGTAGTTTCCTATACATTTTTAAACCTGCTTCCAAACTATTTATTACCAGTAAAAAAAAGTTACTCGGCACTTGCGCATAAAACTACTTGTTGGCTAAATACTTTTAATGTTTCTACTTAATTGACAAGTGTCTTGAAAATCTATGACCCTGTTGCCTGTTCTCAAAGTATTTTATAGTCAGTTGTGCGCTTGCAATGGGATTTTGATTGTTATTTTAAATTTTGTTAACTTCTGTATGATGTTCGCGTGTTTACAATACGAACATTATATAAATTATCCAAACTTATTTCTGGTATGCGAGTATCGATTTTCTTACAACCTGTTCTACTAAGTTGTATACATCTGGCCCCTAAACACACCAGTTAAAGGGTTATTGGTTGAAAAAAAAAAGCAACCAAGAATTTGGGAATTAGCATGCAACACATGTATTGAAGACGAAATGTTGTAAAACTCATCGGCTGTCCGCGTACTCAATTTTGTTCTTTTGCATTGAACCAGTATATAGGGCAAACAAAAAAATGTGCTGTCTCGGGGCCGCCAGGTTGCATTATTTGCACGCACGGTTAAATTTAAATTTGTACTTTAATTGCCAGACAGCGTCATACAGGAAACATGGCAGCTCCTAGTATCCACATTCCATTCTTGACCAAGAAACTATAATGGGCATTTAAGATGCACGAAAATTCATTATTGCTAATTAGAGAGTTCAGATTCGACCTGACATCCCTTGGACAGATTTCAATTTCTTGAATTATTTGCAATAATGCCATTATAGACTATTATGGCTGGCTGGGTGCACCCTACTTCATTTTTATGGAAAACAAGTAAATGAGGAAATAGATTTAAAATTTTTATTTGTAGTCCATTTTTCCATGTGCGTAACTTTACATTATAAAATTAAAAACCAGGAATTTTTGCAAATGCTTTTAATGTACAAGTTTAGTCCTGAAACACAAAATTGAGGCAAAAACAAGTGTCTTGACATTTTTGATTGAAAATAAAAAATACAACTTCCAAATACTCATTCCCACATGCTTTTTAAATTTCCTCATCCCTGACAAGAATATAAATAGTGCAATACATAAAGGTGATAGTTCAGACCAATATTCTGTAATTTCATCGCGTTAGATGCAGGTTTTGATAAAAGTACATTCCGCAAATATATGTATTACTGTTTTTCTAGATGGCTAATAATGCAAACATTTTTTATACGTCAAGCGCTTATGACATTCACACTTTTATATACGATGTTTTGGAGAAACCAAATGACAACCAGTATTTTATTCGAAATATTGAGAACAAACAACGAGTAACTTGAAATTAGAAACTTGTTACAATTTTATGTTTATGCAGTGTTTTGTTATGTAATATTAATGTTATGTTGTATTATTCGGATGTTTCTACTTTTTTTTTCGTTCTTCCATGGTTTCTTCGGAAATTAATATGCTCAAAATAACACATTATTACGAGATATATTTTATATCGAAAACATTTTGACATCGGAGTGGACATTTTTTTTTGTAAAATGGGATATTTGTTTTATCAATGCAGTATTTTAAAGAGTGTGAGTGAACGAATGCGTGGGTGTGCTTGTGTAGACCTATAGCTTGTATTTTTGGCAAGCAGCAATAACATTTTGGAAGATTGAGAGGCAGAAGACTGTCAAAAGTCACATTCATTGTGTGAAAGTGTTGTGGGAATTCCTGTTTGTATATCACATTAGAAAATAAGTCAAAGATGTAATTTTTTCAATAAAATAATATAAATTGGCAAAAGATGGTCTCATTGATGGAAATGAACATAAATTTTAATTTTAATATTTTTTATTAAAAAAATATACTAATTTGTATTTATAATACGCGAATACTCGCTCCCGGTTAACCCTGCTGTTTGTTAAGGAGGTTAAGGGATGGTATCCAGGCCACTTTTAAATAAATTATGCGTTTTTAATCCATATATATATATATTTAAAATTTACAACTTTGTTTAATAATAGCCATCCTGTGAATATTTTTAACGCAAAAGGTATTTTCCAGCTGTTAGGAATGCTACCGAGTATTTTAAATGAGAATGTAAATAAATTAACCTGAAAGCAGGTCAGGTTAAGTAGGGGGTAAGAATAATTCCCATGATTTAGTGCTTTTATTTAGAGGTTTTAGGAAATTTTCTGACATGAAAAAGTGGGTTTTATTGAGAGAATGAAATTCTTTTATATATCTAACTTTTTGATGGGACATCACTTGAAATTGACACCCGACTTTATTTAATCGGTCAAAATTTCAAATCCTAATAAAGAGGATGGAATGCTTTCTAAACTTTCTTGTAAAATTAACTAAAGTTTCCTCTTTATCAGTTGTTGGAAAACCCCACATGAGCCTACACGTAAATAAAATCAGGATGGCTGTAAACACTGCATCTATGTTTGTTTAATTAAATTCAAGGTTTGCTATATTACATTTATACAACGAGTGGCCCACTTTATAAAAAAGGAAAACAAAAGGTCAAGAAAACAGGATTGTAAAAACCGATCAACTGCTTGTTATTCTGATGGCATAACATTACCACCTATACGAGCTACGGTGGTTAGAAATGTGCGTTTTAAAATTTTTAAATAACCATCTTTCTATTACAGGTTGTTACAAAGTCCGCATGCAAGGATTTCTGCTTCGTCCCAAGGCATTTTCATGTGTGAGCAAGCCGTGAGTTTATCATTATTTTTATGATTCCGAATGGTCTTCGAACCACTCGGGTTGGGAGTTTTAATAATATTAAACTTTCTGTACAATTAATTCCATTAATTTTCACGTTGTCGTCCTCCATTGACTTTCTTTACAAGATTGCATTCTGGCGACTTGCCTGCGGCCCCAGAGATACCAAATAAATCCGATGGCAACACCGATGGCACACTCGACGTAGTAACCATCGATGACGGTGTCACACACACCTCCGCCTGCAGTACACTTCTGTCAATAAAACGAAAAAGGAAGGATGTTGAGAACATGCCACGTTATTCAACCCAGAGTAAGTTGTCAAATTGTACTGTAGATTACTTGTAATTGGGCTTCACTTTCGCATTCGTTTGTTTCTGGGTTTCCGGTGCACTCCTTGAGCGTCAGGGAATCGACCATCCACAGTGCCACGGTGGCTGGCCAGTTTCCACCCAGGTTAGATAACGTGTTTAGTAAAGTCATGTATGTGCCACCGATCACGGGATCACTGATTTTGGCAAAAAAACTCATGATTGCCACAAACATGCTGTACAACGTGATCTAGGAAACAAGATGAAACATATTTCAGATGCTTGCACCAATCGTAAAACACGCCTTATCAGACGAGTACATACCTGGTGAAACGCGTAACATATTAAAATTAGTACGTAATAGTGGTAAGGATATTCTCCAGGTTGCAACTGCATGCTTGGCGTTAGCCATACTAAAATTGGGAATATTATTCCAAAAAGTAGCCTAAGAAATAAAAATTGTCATTCACATGATCTTTCAAATTTTACAAATCAATGGCTGATAAAACAAAAAAATTACCGGTAAGGATAGGCTTTTAAAAGAACGTCTAACGGTCTTGGACCTGCAGTGTAACGACTTATGAAAAGTGGCAGAATGATTTGAAGTGGAATCATTGGGATTGCTAGTAGGGCCAATTTGTCTTTTGGAACCCCGTGCTCGTTTAATTTTAACCCGGTAACGGCGTCCGGTGCAGCAAATCCGATCTAATTTTCAATGAATCAATGAAATCTTGTTAGCACGAAATTGACAATTTTGGGATTTACACAATTTAGCCAAAATTCGCATTACCTTTAAAGTCAGTAAAAACAATATGAGAATATGCATTATGGGCAATTTAATTATTTTAATCAAAATCTTGAAAGATTCGATTATGCTGTGATTTGTTTCTTCCTCCTCATCAGATGTTCTCGAAGCTCGTTCGGTTTTTAAAAGCCACACCAACGAAGTCGTAATGAGATATACAATTCCCCAGAAGTAGAGGAATTCTGTAAATAAATAAAATAACTTGATAATGGTAAAGCAAGATCTTTACGTTTTTTTTTGTGTGTGTGGAATAAATGTTAAATTACCCGATAGCGTCACCAGGCCTTTCGACTGGGGCTCGGAACGTAGAAACTGGTTACAGAATTCGGCAGAATCGAGTGCCAGGAATATGACGAAGCCAATAAAATAACCTGCCGTTTGACCGATACAGTTACAAGTTGAAGCGTGACCGACATTATGCCTGCCAAGAAAAAGAAATAATTGGAGACATTTCCAAAATCAACACTAAAGCATTACTTTCAGAGTTTGTTTCAGAAAAGTATTTCTAAATAATTCTTCCTTTTTTCAGACCAGAAATGGGATGCCAAGTCTCGATACTTGCCTCGATAACATAGTTAGTGCCCAGCCGTCCACTGCTATGTCTTGCGTCGCAGCCAGGAAACACAGGATGAAGAACACGACGGTAATAACATATACGTTTGGATGAGACGCTTCGTCTCCAAATAGATCATGAGATTTATAGGAGAGTACTAGCATGAACAAGGCTATTAGATACTGGGTCGGGATTAGCCACGATTTCCTCCGTCCCATCCGAGTGTTGTATATAGAATCCACTAGGGGTGCCCAGAAAAGCTTCAAACTGAACGGCCAGTGAACAAAACTGAAAATGGCCTGCTCCTTATACGATATGTGCCGGTTTTGCAGTACCATCGGAATGGCTCCGGCGAGTCCTAACGGAATGCCTTGCAATACGTAAAGAAATGTAAGTAGAGCGACATTGCCCCAATCTCCCTTTAAACCCGAATGATGCGACCGATGTGTGCTGTCGGTTCTTTCTAAAGCATTGGTCACTACGGAGGTCATGGCTACTGCATCTCCCGTCCCAAAGATTGGTTCTTCGGGTTTTGGTCTCCGCCTTGCTGACATAACTGCTAAAAAAATTAATATCAATTGTTAGGCTCTAGATAGCGCCACTTTGATATTTAATAGCTACATTTGACCCCTCCCCTCATGACACTTTGTGCACATTGTATGCAATCTGTAACCATTGTGTCAGTTTTTTATTCCGAGGATTTTGACACTTTCCGACTTTTGTATCAATACAATATGAAGTCTAACAAGTAGGCCCCCTACATGTTCAAAAATTACTGATTCATGCTATATCAATGACAGATACATGTATGTACTGCAGTAAGATTTTGCTACATGCAGACATAAACTTGGCAGTACAACTGACAAGCTAAGCTCACATTGATCAAAAATACAACTTTAATTTTAATTTCGCTGACAATAGAGAAAACTCTTACTACATAATGACTGGAATGAATTTCACCTACCATTGGTACACGTGTACTAACGTATGTATGCGGTATCAGACGTATAATTTCGTTAAGAATAGGATTAGAAAAATCTTGCATTGCTAGTTTAGTACACGTACTTTATTAGTAACCATGTTATGAGTTATAAGTCATAATTTTTAATTTACCTTTATTTATTGGCGTAATAGATGTGGTTCAATATAACGATTACTTTCGCCCATGAAAAAGCTTATGATAGCAGTATTCTGAGTATTGCGCATGCGCCACAAATTATCGGACATTTTTTTATGATTGACCCTGGTCTATCCATAATGCATATAGAAACCTTAGCTGAAGCGTCTTTAGCTATTGCTATGCACGTGCCACGTGCAGACGATGTTTTATCAATGGGAAATCTGATTCTGAATTAGTGAATTTACGAATTTGTTTGGTCCATTTCGTGTACTAGTTGTATTTTTAACTCGAGATTATTTTTGAATTGTGGGTTAAGTAAACTGTTAATATTTAAAAAAATGAGGCCTTTAACGGATGAGGAATCGAGGGGTCTGTTTGAGAAGCTATCAAAATAGTAAGTAGATCTTTTCCGTAGACTACAGTGTTAACCCTAGCACATGTCACCACGTGGTTTTTGACTGTTTGACTGTTTCGTTTCGTTTTTAGCATTGGAGAGAACGTAAAATTATTAATTGATCGACCAGATGATACGTACTGTTTTCGTTTACATAAAAATCGGGTTTACTACGTGAGGTAAGTCATTTGTTAAATTATTATCTTTATTTGTGCTAGTTGTAGTTACAGTCTATGCTAAATGGGACTTGATTGATTCCATTAGGAATCCTCATTTGACAAAAAAACAATTACAGGTGACTGTATACTGGTGGTCACTATACAGAGAATTTTTATGAAGGGAAACATACATGTAGGCTATGCAGTAAAACCAATTTATGGAAAGTGGTCACTTGCCATGCAGGCTTTACTGTATTACCAAAATAGCATTGAAGTTCAAAATGTAGGTATGATACAATTTAATGCATCTACTGTCACTTGATGAAACACTGATC
Organism: Xestoiulus laeticollis; assembly: GCA_034698905.1. Classification (NCBI taxonomy): domain Eukaryota; kingdom Metazoa; phylum Arthropoda; class Diplopoda; order Julida; family Julidae; genus Xestoiulus; species Xestoiulus laeticollis. The sequence goes on along the minus strand of JAQGCC010000235.1, from coordinate 18,300 downwards.
TGGTGTGACAGATCATGAAAGTGGAATATGTAAGGCTATATTTATAATCAACTGCTTGGAGCATTAAACCACAGGTGTATTTGTGAAGATCGAAATACTTTTAAGTATGCAAAATTTGTAAGTTATTTATTCCTTTGCACAGTGAACGAATCTTGAAGTTAGCCACTAACGTAGCCCGCGACAACCTTTTAAGCATTGGAACATGTTTCGGTAAATTTTCTCAAGGAGGAACTTTTCGTCTTCATGTAACGGCATTGGATTATTTAGCTCCATATGCAAAAGTATGTTTAATTACAAGAAATATGTCATTCTATGCTTCACGTTTAAAACCTTTTACTAAATATATCTTATTACTATGACAGTATAAAATTTGGGTTAAACCAAATGCTGAACAGCAGTTTCTTTATGGCCATCATGTCATGAAGTCTGGATTAGGACGTATTACTGAAGCAACACCAAAATATCAAGGGGTTATAGTTTATTCCATGACAGATGTACCGCTGGTTCGTATTGAAATAGTATTTATCCATTCTTCCTCTCTTCAAAATTGTGTAAAGGCATAGGGCTAACTATCTTCTCTAATCAGGGATTTGGGGCAACAGCAAAGGCAACCGAAGAATGTCGACGGGCCGACCCAATGGCCATTGTTTGTTTCCATCAAGCAGATATTGGTGAATACATTCGAAATGAAGACACACTTATGTAAAAAAGTAAACTCGTGTATATTAAATGAAATAAATCTGTTTGTTGTTTTTTATATTTTGGTTTTGTATATATATAAGAATGAGAGAAAATGATTGCATTTAGTCAATGACAGAAGGGAAAATGTTTACTCTACTTATTGAATATGATGTATAATTTGCAGTGTTGAAATTAGGAGGTTTTATAGATAATGTAATTGGGACTAACTTGAGAAACGTGACATATTGTTTCATTTTTTGGATGGAATGCATCGATCCCAATATTTTCTGGGATATACATTATTGTCAAAATCGAAATATTCGAAAAAGTCAAAATAATGATAGAAAAAATTTCAATACGATTTTTGAAGCCTCTGTAATCCGACTTCATGTTCAAGCATGTACTGTGCAGTACGTGTACTCTTTTATTGTGTATTGTTTGGCCTGAAAATATGTAATGTTCGTTTGCTTTGTAACATTTAACACAACAAACAAAAGATGATTTATATATTATCAGGGTCACACTATACTAGCTAAACTGCCAAAAATTCAAGCCATGATATTATAGACACAAATTTTTTTTCAAGCACAGAAAGGTGTCGGATTACTAATTAGTAATCCGACACTATTTTATCATTTTAGTATATCCGCGACTATATGACACACTTAAGTATGTCGTATAGTCGCGGGGTCGGATTAACGAGGCTGCACTGTGCCAAGTTAAAACCCATAAGTCACTAGTTGGTGCTAAGTCATACAAAATTTATGTTCAAAATTATGACTTCTCCTTTTAGGAGGATTCGAAGTTAAATCCTACCAGTTAATTATGAATATTAAATTTGAAATATAATACTTATAGCCAGATATAAACTTTGAATTCCATTAATTACACACTAACAGAAAAAAAACCCTAGTAAAACCCCATATTTAGGTAATCTCATATCACATCATTTTTTACAAAATTTGAATTAAAAAATTACAATATTTTTAATATCAAAGTAATAACTAAATTATATTATCAATTAAATGTGTCTATAAGGGTAAAAACTACAACCAAAGCAATATTGCAATTTAGGTTGATTTTTTTCAGTTTATATTTTAATTATATACATGTATTAAGAAATAATAAATATAGGTTTTAAATATATTATTGGGGGCCAGATGTGAAATGAATCTACATGTGTATTATAAAATTGCAGATTATTAAAAAAGGTACATTCCTATTCCCTGCACGAGCTATGATTCCAAAATTAAGAATGAAAACTCTAAAAGCATGGAGGATTTTGTGTTTTCTACCGTGTACTCTATAAAAGCCGCAGCATCTTTGACCTTTTGAAAGTAAAGCATACGGAGTAATTTGGATTTCATGTCGTAACCTGGCAGCGCCTATATATCGTATCTCTGCCTAGTTAGGCTCCTATATCGATGCTGAAAACAGCGATGTAAGGCCCGTTTTCATATCGATTTTAGGCGAGCTTCAATTTCTCCATTCTGGCTGCAATATTGAAAAAGTAGAAGCGCACGCCATTATATCTTCGTTTAATTAGCCAAATTGCATGCCGAATTAAGTCAGAATGCGATCCTGGATATTTTTATTACCTCGTTTTATCACGCTTGCATTGAATTCGCATTAAGTCGATGGAAAACACTCGACCAATTGGTTTTCCACCACTACCATAGGCCATACGGACACCACAATTCAGCTTGTTGCTATCAAATATTGAACGTACGTGAATTTAGCGCAGTTTAAAAGCGTTTTTCTGCGTGCAAACAGTTGTATGGAGCAGACAAGATGTTCTACTTTGTGCATTTTTAATCTAAGGTAAATATTACACGTTTTTATTTCATCATGCCATATATTAAAATGAGAAAATTTGATTTGAAAATTTAAATATGTGTAATTTAGCCATTTTTATGATAAATATTTCCAGGTTTTTTGGTCAGTTTGCAATTTTGTGTAATGGTAATTGTAATTTTTGAAATTAATCGAGGAAAAAAGTATATTTTTAAACGCAAACTCAATTGGCACACGTTCAATGCTTCGGTGTTATGAGTGATTGCCAACTTTCGAAAAAAAATTAGTTTGCAAATTTAAGATTTAATTAAAACATTTCTTAGTAATTTAAGACCATCTACATTTAGTTACTAAGTCTAAATATTTCAATTAAAGATTACGAACCTATAAATGCATTTTCTATATAGACATCTTCAAATTTTGTTGTTGCATAATTCCCATTTATTTATGGTGTTTATGCAACATTGAATGATACCTTTAAAATTTTATTTAGATTTAAATGATGGAATATTCCACTGACTCTGAGAAATACGAGCTTAATGGGCCTCCCAGTACGAGTAGAGAAAATTACGGAGCCGTGGAAGATTGGGACGTTGAGAGAGACACGGAAGCATTCATTGATAAGGAACATGGAGTAAGTAATGGTACATTTAAAATTTGCATCATTCAGGTAGTTTTCAGTCGTTGTTGATCCGGTTTCAAGCGTGAAAAAATTGTAAAACCCTTAATACGTACAATCAAGGAACATATCCCATGCTTATTTTGCTTATTTATGTAAAAAAATCCTAAAGCAAGCCTTTCATCAGGTTTACTATCAACAACCTGCGTATTTGAGTTAAGGTTACATGTTTATCATTTGACATACTGGTATGACAATGTAAAAATTTGATCCAATACATGAATGTCGATTTACGGTGCTATTTGAAAGGGAGGATCTGTTATTGCTTTGCATTACGTTTCAAGGAAATCTTCTGTTTTTGAATTAGCAGGGAGTGAACAGGATATTAAAAATAAGATTACTAGCATTTCCGACTTACGGTTCGAAAGGAAGTTGGCTATGAACAGTCGCAGCTAGCACACGTAACGGGCGATATTAGATAATGGTAATGCAATTATGAGTGATAATATAGAGGAGCCTAAAAAGGAGCTAAAGAAAGAGTGTAAGCATAGAGTAACATTTCGTCTACCTAGTGAGGAAGAAATAATTTTTTTTACAGACCCTGCGGTTACCCAAAAACGAGGAAAGGTATACATGTACTTATATAATAGATTTGAATACAAATCTGATGAGTTTAGGATTGTTTGAATGACGACATATAAATTTAATACAATATACGTTTGCACTTATTTTTAGTCATTTAGTGATAGTGATGATTACAAGGTCGATGGCTCTACTTCGTCATTCCCGTACGAGTCAAAGGGCTTGTATTTCAGGGATGGAAGACGTAAGATAGGTACGGTTTATGGTAATTTTATATTATGAAATGTGTTTTTCTCAATTTGTTGCTTTAAATTAGAATTTCGTAACTGTAGATTTTGTTCTCGTCTACGAAGAGATGAAATCAGACGAAAAGCATAACAAAAAGAAATTTGCCGATATGCAAAGTCAAAAAAATGCTCAAGAAAGACACGAAAGATGGAGGACAAAATTCATGGGGAATTTACGAAAAATTGGCTTAGACATGGAAGAGGTAACTTTGCTAATACATGTACAGCAATAATTACAAAGATCTGTTTTCTCCCAATTTTCTCGTAATTTTAAAGTTTTACTTTATTGTCTTATTGATGTAGGAAGTGGTGGAAAATGATACATCAACTACACATTTTATCAAGTTATGTGCTCCGTGGGCCGTATTGGTGCATTATGCTGAAGAATTAAGTTTGAGAGCCCCTTTACAAGTTAGATACAAATTCGGTTCCCTTTTTTCTATAGCTATATTTTATATATTAAGATTTAATTGATAGGTTTTCTCTAATAATAGGCTTACCCATGTATGGGGACAACTTGGACAGAATCTGTATTACAGACTTTAAAGTTTCCTAATTTGATGACACAAAATGTTCCGTGTAAACCGCTGCATTATTTCACGTGTCCTTTTAAAAAATCTAAAATAGACAAGTAAGTTTAGCGTGTGTTTTTGAAATGTGCTTGGCTCGGTGTTACGGCTAATGCCAATGTTTCGTTTTTCAAGATTTCTGGGTAGCGACAATCATGATAATTATTTCACCAATACCCAACGTAGTCGAACCGTGTACGAAATACTACAAACATCGGCTTATGGCAAAAGACGCCAAGCTGAAATCGGGATCGATAGAATGGTGGATGAAGGGGCTTATTCTGCTGCATTCCCATTGCACGAAGTATTTTTGAATCTCCGACAATCTCGATTTGAGTATTTTACGAATACCTAGCACGAATCGAATTAAATGTATTCTCTATTGCATAGGGTTCGTATAAGATATTGCAAAGTCCACAAAGTAGGTCCAAGTGGAACAGGCGGCAAATTTTGTTTGAATTTTGGGCGAAATGGACGCAGTGGTATAAATATCAGCCTCTCGATCACGTCCGAGAGTATTTTGGAGAAAAAATTGCTTATTACTTCGCTTGGCTCGGTAATTTCAATTTCTTTCCTCGATATCTACCAACTATCCTTGCAAATTCTTTGATCATATTTGTGGATTATTTTAGGGTTTTACAACGGCTGGCTTATTCCAGCTGCAATTGTTGGAGTTGTGGTCTTCCTATTTGGGGTTGTGTCCATGAAAGACAACCGAGTGGCGTAAGAGTCTTTTAAAAACTAATAAATATTTCAATTCAGAAATATTGAACACGAACTATATTCACGTTTTATTACTCGCAACAGATTAGATGTTTGCGGCAGTGGACGCGAATATAAAATGTGCCCACTATGTGATGAAAGCGATGGCTGTTCGTACTGGTATTTGTCCGACGTCTGTTGGCTAACTCAGTTATCATATCTATTTGATCATCCCGGAACTGTGTTTTATGCAGTTTTCGTGTCATTTTGGTGTAAGCGTACACTTTTTTCAACTAAGGGTACGCTACCAAATTACGAAATTCCATCTCTAATTTTTGAACATATTTTAGCCGTCCTTTTCCTAGAATATTGGAAACGAACCAGTATTAGTTTGGCCCATTATTGGGATTGTATGGACTTGGATCAAGATGAAGATCGCCCAAGGCCCCAGTTTGTAGCCAGGGCTGCTTACATGGAGCGAAATCCTGTCACCGGAATCCGCGAACCGGCATTCCCCAAAAAGGTTCGCATGAAACGCATCGCAGTCGGTATGGGAATAATTGTAGTTATGGTAAGTTTTCCCTACGTTTTTTTTTTTGAGTTTAACTAGTGCAGGGGAAATTCTCAAAATCGTCAACTCGTTACAGATAGTTCTAGTGGTGATCTTCATAATTGCTGTTATACTTTACCGGATAATTGTCAGTATACCGCTGTTTCAAAATCCATCCACACGTTCGCACGCTTCGTTCGTCGTAAATATTAGCGGCGCAGTCGTGCAACTGATTATTATTATGATATTAGGGAAAGTTTATGAAAAACTTGCGCAACTTATTACTGAATGGGGCAAGTAGATTTCACGTAGATACAAAATTCACATTTTTGTTCATTTAAGTAATTTTTGTTTAAAATTGTTAAACTGTGTCGTTTTTTGATTTAGAAATGCATCGCACGGAATCTCAACATGAAGATCATTTTACATTTAAGGTGTTCATATTTCAATTCGTCAACTTTTATTCTGCCATTTTTTATATTGCTTTCTTCAAGGGAAGGTAAATAAAGTACTTTTATTGTTCACTCGTTCAAATTAATGCAATCTTAAAAGTCTTAAAAATTAAAAACCTTTTTTCACATTTTAATTTTGATATTTTTAATAATTAGATTTGCAGGTTATCCAGGGCATTATAATTCTATATTAGGTTTGCGACATGAAGTTGTAAGTTATCAATGCTTTTTTTTTTTATTTTTTGTTAAAGATTAAAACAGTTTCTTAGCTTAATTTTTTTTTATAATTTTCTGCAGTGTAGTGCCGGCGGCTGCTTAGTTGAGTTAGCGCAACAATTAGCGGTGATTATGATTGGAAAACAAATAATTAACAACACGATCGAAGTTTTAATTCCGTGAGCACAATATTTGTATTATGCTAGACAAATTTCCAAACTATGCCATCGTCATGCTTTGTAATATTTTATTAGAAAAATCCAAGCATTTTTTCATCGGCGTCGGGTACGATTAGCTCATCTGACGTTAAAAACCCGTTGGGAAGAAGATTATTCGTTGCTTCCGTACGAGGGACTATTTTCGGAATATTTGGAAATGAGTATGTCTCAATAACTCGTATTTGAATTTAAAAAGGTTTAATTCATGGATTTCTGTTTCTAACTTTTATTCTCTCGATTGCATAGTTATTCAATACGGATTCATTACAATTTTTGTGGCTGCATTTCCTTTGGCTCCTCTATTTGCACTTCTCAATAACTGGGTGGAGTTGCGGTTAGATGCTCAGAAATTAATCTGCGAAACAAGACGAGTGATTGCGAGTCGTTCCCAAGACATCGGAATCTGGTTTACAATTTTGGAGTCTCTAACCCAATTGGCTGTTATTTCAAATGTACGCATCTTTATTATGCTATGCTTTCAGTAACGGACTACATAAATGAAACCAGAAAAACTTTCAATATGGGTCTCGAGTAAATCATAGTTTACTCCTTGTTCTTATACAGGCTTTCTTAATTGCATTCACTTCGGATTTTCTTCCTCGCATTGTGTACATGTACGGCTATAACAGAAATTTGGACGGCTATGTCAATTTTACGCTGGCTGTGGCTCCTGCTGGTTCTTTTAACGAAGAATGCAGGTTGCTATTTAAATTTGTCCACAATTTTAATTTTACCATCTTGGTTTTGTATTATTGGTAGCTGGTCAACTTTGAAATGCATATTCCACTTTTTCAATTTTCTTAGGTATATCGACTTCAGGGATCCCGACGGGAATCACACTAATTTTCATTGGACTCTGCTAGCCATCCGATTAGCTTTCGTCATTATTTTTGAGGTGATTTTCCAAAATTATTTGCTTGGTATTGTGAGTTTGTGACATAATTCAGAAACTTAACTATTGAAACTTGAACTATCTCGACACATTTAATTTTGCCATCTTAGGCAAAAAAATTCCTAATTATTGCATAAGGTTTTAAAAATACGCTTTCTTGTTTGTTTGAAGCATATTATTTTCGGTGTATCTCGGCTTATCGACGTTTTGGTTCCGGATGTTCCGGAGAGCTTGGATATTAAGATGCGACGTGAACGATATCTTGCCAAACAAGCTTTGACGGATTCTGACAACATAATCAAGGTAAGTTTGTATAGAATTTTAATATTTTTCCACTCGTAACATGATGCCTAATTTATTTCGAATAAATGAATATGCGACGGTTGCAATTCAAACTGGGGTTCGGTATTTTTTGAATAGCTGACTCAACAAATGGAGGAGGAGGAGGAACATGCTGAAAATGAGACTTGAAGAATGAATGGAGGAACATTCCGCTGGATTCATATCGCACAAATGCTAACTGATATATAGCTTATCGCCACACTTTGTACGTGATATTGCTACTAGTTTCCAGCGCTTTCATGTAGACTGTTCAATTAATTCTTAATAATGTGAATTAGTTGCGTGAGGATATTGTCCTGATTATTTTAAGGCTCTTTACCAATAATCAAATCTCAATCCAGATATGATATTGTGATTTTTAATATTGATATAAATTTCAGAGAATATTTCCGAATTTGTGACGTATATACCTTTTTCGAATTGGTGAAGTGTTGCCTTCATGTTGCAAATTTAGCAAAATTATACTAAAATAATTCACGAAGGACTCGAGTAGTTTATTTCTTATTTGTTCAGTGTCCAATGACTTTCAGAACTAATGTGTCGAAGGGCAAGATTATTCCCACCAATGCGTTTGAAATTACATATTTCAAGAAATAAGAAAAAAGTTATCCAGAAATAATCAAATAACATGCAGTGCACCATGTTTCGTGCTATTTGGATTTATACACGCGGCAATTTTTTTTATGTTGAGTCTTTTGTGGGAAAATTTAGCACTTAGTGCCCCAGTACACGAGATATATCCATCCATTTTGAATAGCTACCATATTGCCCACTTCTATAATCATTAATTATTGGAGTTTGTGCATGTTGAACTGCCATGCTTTCAGTTGTGCATGGATACTTCCTAGTTGATGATATCTAAGTGCATGTCGGTTAGCGCACAAACTTACCAGTTAAGGAGCCCCTTTCAGACGCTTGTATTTTCTTAATTCAAAGTGATTTCTATGAAATATTTCCATATATACATCTATATTTGTAAAATTGTTACATTTGTAATTTTTTTCTCTTCGAGCTTAAAGAAATGAACTTTTGTTCATTTGGCTATTTACGAGCACCTTGTTAATTACAATCTCAAATTTATCTAACGATTTCTCTTTTTTAGTCCTAGTTCTAAGTAAATTGTTATTTGTGCACTCGCCACTCCAAAAGTTTTAAAATATTTGAAAAGTTTGAACGTATATGTGGATTCGATGACTTAATCAAATTAATTGCTGGTTGTAACAAATTCCTTGTATTTATATCAGCTATTCGGTAATACCAGCTTATTACTTTCAGATTTCTTAAATTTTTAATCCAGTGTCAATTCATTATTTCTACCTGCCGGTCGTTTATTAAATGTTGAATTTGTGCAACGTTAATTATTGACTGAAAATAAATGCTTTGTTGCTAAATTCCCCAGTTTCATTGAAAACGTGGATATTTTCACTAAAGCTCATCATTCAAGTTGATAGTTAAGATGTCATTAATATTATAATGCGAAAAACAGAAAATGATACACGGATTTGTATCAAAATTTAAATTCTCGTTACCTAGTAATATTTTAATGGCATTCGGGGATTCGTTATGGGAAAACAAAATTTTTTTTTAGAATGTGTGCACCTGTTCATTTTTACAATGTTTCATTGTTATTTCAGGGTACCTTGGTTACATTTACTTCAAATGATGAAGAATCAACTATAATATTTTATAAAAAAAATCATTTGTCGGTGGAGTTGCACACTTTAATTTTCAAGCATATACTAGCATTGTCACATACAAAATCCCAGTTGTTATTGGATTTTAATTTAAGAAAGTCCCATGACAACTATTCGCAAACATTCAAATTAACTATAAATGCTGAAATGCAATTTTAATTCGAACAGTTTGCTTGACATAACGGCTAAAAATATGTATTCAGTTTTTATCAAAGGGATCTTTTTTCTCGTATTCTTATCAGGACAAAATTATGCAATTTTTAAAATCACTTCAGTGCGTTTTGAAAAAAATTCTTCAAATAGTGAGAATTTTGGGATTGGATTACTCAAGGGTTTGAAAGTTTATTCTCTACCCCAATGCGCATCGGTGTGCACCATCACTACCAATTGTACAGCTTTTAATTTTTACCAATCTTGTTCAGATTCTGAAAATACGGAATTCAATTGCAAACTTTTTAATAATTCAAAGCCGAATTTGTTGTCAAACCCATGTTGCGTCTTTTATGCTGCAGTTTCAAAAACTCGGAGCGCGGAAGAAACAGTTGTCACCACTTTGTTGAATGGTAACAATATTGCATTAGTATATTAGTTTTCTATATCAATATAACATTATAAAATTGTACTTGTCAGATACTGCTGATTTTGATCCAATTGTTAGCAATGAGTTGCTAGAACCAGGTTCAATGGAAGGTAATAATTATAATTTTGATTCATTTTTTAGTCGTTAATATTAAATCTTTATCATATACGTTTTTATTCAGATTTTAACTGGAATGAGCCAGAAAATTCAGAAGAATATTCACAACCTCAACCAGGATCAATGCAATCACAACCCAGCTCTACAGAAGTACAACCCTCTCCAGGAGGACAAATTACATCTTCAACAACTACAACTGCTAAATCTTCAAATATCAAGCAAATACTGGCAAATTGTAATTGTATGCTTTTATCTAATTTATTTTCTCTCCTGCTCTAAAAAATCTAAAAGCGGTTTTACAACATTATTTCACAGCTACTGATTTGAAAATAATTCAAAATGGAATTATTCAACTGGTGCCAACCGTTCAGTGCTTTAAGGATGAGGATCCTCCTGTTTGTATGGTCAAAACATCAAACTGGTCATCTGCCGATTCATTTTGCAAACAATACAATAACGGAAAAGGGGTACTAACATCTGTGATGTATCCGGAAGGCAACGCTGCAATATACTCGGTGGTGGCAAATGCCTCCATTTGTCCACCATTTTGCAATTTTTGGATAGGTTTGCACGGAGTAGGAAGCTCGACAGCCGCTAACCCGAACATGGTTCAATTTACTTGGGGTCCTTGGTTGGATAACAATGAATATAAATATAATAATTGGGAATTAGGCTATCCTAAACAAATACAGGGAACACACCACACTTATATGATGGCTAATTCGGGACGTTGGGGAGCGGACACTAATGGTGACAACGAATTGCCTTTCATTTGTTATGTTCCTTTATGGTAATAGTCTGTTTGGGATTTTTGTATTTTTACATTTCCTCGCACGATTTTTACAATTATTTTGAATTCATATGGAAATATATTACGGGTTTTTCAGCAGCTGTTTTACAAAACATATAATTATAACCAACTTTATTGCAATAACAATAAAATTTGTTTAAGGTTTGCGAATTTTATCATGTGAATGTACATTTAATTATGTGTATTGTGTATGTGAAGTACATGCATGTAATTAATAAAAGCATGCTTAAAATTTTCAGTTTATGATCATGTATATATTTTGATATATCCGGCCATTTTAAATTTTTCACAAATGAACATTCTGCACATCTAACTAGAGCTAACTTAACATAATCTGCTCTAACACAAACATAATTTGGGCATATATTACGAAATATTTGAGCGTGCGGAGTTTTACACTGTGTTAATTACATTTACACTGTGCGTAAATGTCCGTTCACCTAGTTTAATAAAAGTTTAAATTTTCGCGCCAATGCATGCATACATTTGGACAGTGGTACCAATTAGGGAAGTGGCGCAATAAAATAGCATTCGCGTTCGTCAGTGAAATTATTTGGATAACTGCAATTATAGAGGGTGGATGCAAAATATGTTCTAAGCAGTTTATGATATTTATTTAAGTTTTTTAATTTGTTGATACGAAATATCCTGATTTCAGTTTTTGATTATTCTCGAGTTTAGCAACGGCAGCACTGCCCACATGTGCGTTCTGTTCCAAACAAAAAAATAGTTTTGAAAATTTTGCCAGATGTTATTCTGCAAATATTAGATATTAATAATTAAGTATTATTTAGTTCTAGCCAGAAATTGTTACAATATGGATGACGAAGATAGGAAAGAGTATCGATGGGAAGGAGATTATGAAAAAACATGGTAAATGAGACAAATTCTAGTTCGGCAAAGTGTACATGTACTAGTATATAATACGTTGAATTTTATATGAAACTATAATCTAACTGAAACTTTGTATTAGGGAATCTATACGAGAAGACGAGGATGGTTTACTTGAATCTAATATTGAAGAAAGTATTCGTCGAGCTAAGCGACGAAAACTTCTCGAACAACATGCTGTTATTCGCTTGGGGGTGGTCTGTATTTGCACATACTAAATACCAGTAATCAACTCAATGTTGTACATTATACATACATGTAGCTACTTAAGCCTACTACATGTTGTTTGTTTCTAATTAGATGCGACATTTGTATATTGTATTGGATTTGTCGGAGTCTATGCTAGATCAAGATTTGAAACCCACCAGACAAATTTGTGCTATCAAAGTAAGGAAATATGGCAATGTCGATTAAGGGCATATAGGCTCAATCCAAAGTCGCCTTTTGGGTAATGTTTGCAGTCGTATGTAGTTCTTATGTAATTATATTACTTTCAACAGCTGTTAGAAAAGTTTATCGATGAATTTTTCGATCAAAATCCCATCAGTCAATTAGGATTCATCGTCACGAGCAAGAAAAGAGCAGAAAAGTTGAGCGAGCTTGGAGGTATCATCATATTAAAAAACTGGTCTATTCACTTGCAGTCATTCATAGTTGGCAAGAAGTAATCGAAACCTTATTGTATAACAGGGAATCCCAAAACTCACAAAGCAGCCTTGAAAACTGCTCTAGGGATGACATGCAGCGATGAACCCTCATTAGTGAATGCATTGAATGTTGCTAGCCAGACTCTTAAGTGAGTACCAACATTTAAATGTTCCAATTTGCTACTTTAAATACATCTGTAGATGACTGTATTATTGATTTTTTTTTTCAGAAACATGCCTTCGCATACCAGCCGTGAAATTTTGATAATTTTAGGAAGTTTGACAACTTGTGACCCTGGTGATATCAATGTCTCAATAGACGTAAGTGACCGGTGACAATACTAAATATAGATTGATACAGGTCTGTGTAATTGAAGGTGATGTTGAAATCTTTCATTTACAGTTTCTTCAAAAGAATAACATAAGATGCTCTGTTATTGGGCTGTCGGCTGCATTACATGTTTGCAAAAAGCTTAGCGACAAAACTGGGGGTAAATTATTTCTTCCTTGAATTGTCCAAGCATGCATCACATGCCATAATAGCAAATATCTTACAAATGTGGCCGTCATCTTTTTTTTTTAGGTAGCTATGGTGTAATTTTGGATGATAGTCATTTTTTGGATCTTTTATTAGATCATGTAAGCCCACCTCCAGCTGCTGTAAGTTTCTACAATGTTGAATATTTATTTTTAAATATTTTTGTATGGTGTTGAAATAATCTTGATGCGTTTTACCATAGGCATCTTCAGCATCATCACTAATCAGAATGGGTAAGCTTTAGTTTTCAATCTTTTGCAAATTTGTAAAATTGCTATGCACAACTGACGTGAATTTCATATTTTCAGGATTTCCTCAAAGGCGTGGGGGAAGGGATATCGAGGGCAAACCGTCACTCTGCATGTGGTAAATTTTATCACAAATTGTTGAAGTTGTGGCCAAAAACGGTGCATCGAAACATTAATTTTTCCCTAACATCTGTTACAGCCATTTGGACAACAAGCAGGGAAGTTCAGGGATGGCCGTTCATGGATACTATTGTCCGCAGTGCCAAAGCAAATACTGTGAATTGCCGGTGGAATGTAAGGCATGTGGTAAGCAGAATTTATTCGAGTCTTCATGTCTCAAAATCATAAATTTTGGGATTCGAAAGCATGTTTAAATCGCAGTTATCATTTCTCATAATCGTAACCTTTATTTAGGTTTAACTCTTGTTTCTGCACCACATCTTGCAAGATCATATCATTATTTCTTTGGTTTGGAAGCATTTAACGAAGTGCCCGTTTCAGAAATGGGTAATGCCGTATCAAGGTATGAAACGATGCGCGTTGTAGGACTCATTTCAAGTTTTATCGTACGTTGGCTTTATATTAAAATACGGTATTTCTGTTCAGTTTATGTAGAAGCTGTCAAAAGGAAGTAACGACTCAAGTGGTAAGCATTCATGTTGTTCTTGGATTGCACCATTTTCTATTTAAACCTTACTTAAATTAGCAGCAATTTTTTTGCTGATGAACACTAGATTTTTTTATTAAAAAAATGATGCACGATGAAATAATTCCATTGATAAAATCATAAAAAAATGCAAGTCCAGTAACAAATGTTTCTTTTTTCAGGTGTACCAGTGTTCAAAGTGCCGTTGGTTTTTTTGTTACGATTGCGATTTGTATTTACACGAAACTCTTCACACTTGTCCTGGCTGTTCGACAACTCCGAGCGTGCTTCGTCAAGAGTTCAATAATGTGTGATTCCGAAAAAAACGGAGGAATAAATTTCTATCGACTAATCGTGAGTCAAGATTTATCATTTTTTATTCATCAAAACTACAGAAATTTTCCAACATTTGCAACGCAGTTGCAGTAATATAAATTTATAAGGTTTAACAACTTTGCATGTATTTGCATGACATTCTTTAATCGTAACGATTACAGACAAATAATTTATTATACGATATAGTCAACCTTTGACCGAGAATAATAAAATTTCTTGAAATGGGGAAATTCTAGTAGTTAAGATAACGAATGACAGGCTGAATTCCCTTGGACCCTTTCAGATTGTCAGTTTCACTACCACCCAGTTTAAAATGTGATCTTAAATCTAAACTCCAAATAACATTTAATTTTCTAATTATATATTATATTTCTGTGAAAAAAAAAGCTTTATTGATACTGCAATGAGATTTAAGTTGTGCAGAACTGAAATAATGCTCGAAGGAAAGATTTTAAGTACGTAGGGTGACCATCTTTAGTGGCAAAAAACTAGCTCAAAGACACAAATGCAAAATTATAGCGCTATCATGACACCATATTTTGTGACCAATACTACATTTTCGTTTTAAAGAAGATCTATAAAATTGGCCATAAAATCGACATTGCAATTTTATGGTTCGTTGCTTTTTTTAAATTGACACTTGAGCGGCTAGATGAAAAAAAATGGTCAATACTGAACTAATTCCCGGGCCATGGTCCTCAGATTCCTTTCGCTCACTTAAGGCTACCGTTTAGCGAGACATTATAATTTAGGGGGCATGGGGAAAATTTCGGTGATGTACGAGGCCACCAACTGCGGGTTTTCCATGTGCATGAAATGGCCCTCGTCGACGTGCACGATACGAAACAACTTGCACGCTTTCGTATAGGGCTCGGTTTCTCCTTCGTGCCTCACTGCATCTGGGGTCAACTGGTTGTTCTGTTGCATTATGGCCAACCAGCTTCCCGTGTACTGCTTGAGCAATTCCAGCATAACCTGCGGCTCTGTGTTGAGGTGTTCTGGACTATCCGTCATTTTCACCCGATGATCTCTCGTGAAGATCCAAAGGCCTTCTTTGGAGCCGGGTTTGACACTTCGGCTCAAAAGGAGCTTGGCGTTTTCTTCACTTATGGGTCGAGCTTGCAAGATCATGTCGACGGCTTCGTCCATCGTATACTCCTGCTGAACTGCGTACTCCCTCTCTTCCAACTCCAGAAGCCTAGTGATGATGGTGGGCATGTCCGTCGGGTTTATCGTAATTGTGGCTTTCGGATACAGAATGTCTATCGTAATGAGGTTTTCCACCATGTGGGGAAACCAACAGGTGAACGATATGCCCACAAGAGAACCCAAACTGTGGCTCAGGATGCTGAACTTTTCCCATTTTAAGTACCTCACGACTTGCATGACGTTCGTGACGAAACTTAGCTTGCAATAGTTTCCTCCAGAACCGTAGTGAGACGAGTAGCCGTGTCCCGGCCAATCAATGGCCACAATGTGCAAGTCGGGGGCCAGATAAGGAATCAGCGGGTCGAAAGACTTGACGTTATCCAACCAGCCGTGTAGAGCCAGCACTGGCTTGCCTTCGACAGGCCCCCATTCTACAGCCGCAATGTGTCCAAATCTCACCGGAATTCTGAATTCTCTGGGCTTCATAACTCGATTGATTGCTTTGCTGCTCACTGATGTCAAATTAGCCATGATCTGCGAGGGAATAAAACCAAAAGTTTAATACTACCGATTCTGTCATATTAGGAGGGCCACCTTTTTATGTGTTTTGCATCCTTGCCAGGAAGAATCTTCATTCTTGTGTAATCAAATACTCTCAAGTCTAATTCAACAGTGAATTAATCCCTTATTTAAAAATACTTTTTTAAAGGTTTTAAAGGTTCTTGGACACTTTCACACTTACATGTAAGTGCGAAATGGGTCAAAGGCAAGGTTATTCATTTATTCTTTTGCGGCAGTCTGGTCTAGTCTCAAGCTGTTCAACAGAGGTTCTTTGACAACCGACAGGCCCTTTACAACTAACATACACTTTTATATGTTGCCTTGAGAATTTTGAAGGTCCTTAAAGTCCATTCTTAATTATGTTAAACTTAAATCTCATATACGTATAATGCCCAGCTGCATAGTAGTTCTTGTCCATATGCAGGTTTGGACTATGACACATGAACATGTCATCATTTGATCAACTGAGGCCTTGAGGCGAGCAATTAGCTAAGTGGATATACCCTGATAAAATACCAAACCGGTTTTCCCTTCTCTACCTTTACATTTTTCAATGGCACTTCAATAAAGTTACACTAGTATAACCTATTCTATATTCTTAGTTGTGTATAACGTGTCATGCAAGAAGACTGTCTTAGTTCCTTGAAAATCTACTTACCAGCAAGGGAACCACCAGCAAGTTAGACAAGTTCTGCACTCCTGAGCGTTTGCAGTGAACGAAATGATAGTTTACTTTCTTTTCGATAAAAATTATAGTCGCCCCACATGTATAGCCAATAAAAAAAGATATAAAATCTGTCTGAAGGCACAATGTTCAGGCGTTATGTTTTATCTACGATGCCGTTTGGCCCCTATATATACGAAAGTTGGGTGCAGAGATTCACATGTCATAGATAAGGTAGGAAAAATGAATAATTAGTAATAAAAGGCAAGGAAATATTAATAAAAATTAATTGAAATTGTGCATATGAGGAAAAGTGTTAATGCAGTGAAGGTGAACCGTATCACACTTCAGGAGGAAGGGAATATTGGGCATTTGGCCAACTCAACAGATGGCCTTCATTCAGCATTTTTATTTTACTTCTTGACCTGACCTTCAGACGCTTTTTTTTACAACGAATGGTCAGCAGCTTATATGGCTTAATAAAATCGATTTTATGTTGATATTAAATATATGAAATTATGGTGCCACGCGAACTAATTTGAACTATTTCTTGGTATATTTCGAAGAGAAAATATTAAAGGGAAAGTAGAAGGAGTTCACGTGCACTTCACATGCTGTTCACGCCACCTAGTGTCATCGTGAAAAACACGTGTGAAGGTATTGAGGCTAACGGTGTACAAATAGATTAGATAATCTGAAATTAATCCATTTCAAGTAATCCTTCAAAATCATGTGAAATCATTAAAACAAATTTCAAAAATCTTGAAAACTACTATCAATTTACATTAAAATCTCCTATAGATTTATTTTAAAATCCAATAAAATCATTTTAATTCTGTAATCTATAATTAAAATCCATTTCTATTAATCCTATAAAATCATTTAAATTTTAAAAAAATCCTATATAATCATTATATTAAAAAAATATTAAAAACTCCTATGAAGTTATATTAAAAAACTACAAAATCATTTCAAATTGCAATAAAATTAGAAAAAAACATTTTATACCCTGGTAAACCGCAATTAAAATACATTTGAATTAATGTCGATGCTTCAATAAGCTCTAGTTAACGATTTTGTTGATCGCAACCGATTTTAATGGCATATAAAACAAAATGGCATATAAAGGCACGTAGCATGGCTGTGGAAAATTATGTTTCTGCTATTAATCGAGTTTATTGCTGCTTTCAAAATTATTTTGATGGATGAATCAATAAAATTTGTTTATCTTATCACTGGGGTTTATTTGCACATTAACACAGCTACAGTTGAATTGTCTGATATTTTGAGTTGGAAATATGAGGCCATATAGCAATATTCACAAACATACTCCTTTACGTATAAAAAATTCATAATACATGTAACAAAACGTTAATAAATACATTGAATATGTTTCCAAAATTTCAAAATTATTGCTATTTTACTCACAAAATTATATAACTTAATATAACCCCATTGAAAAAAGTATTTTCCTGGTTTTCTTATTCAGGATATTATATATATATATATATGTA